>JANHZT010001582.1:169298-179512 GCA_032468215.1 Stegonotus admiraltiensis | reverse complement strand
GGGGGGAAGAGACATCCGGATCTCATCAATAACCTTGTCCCAGAGGGAAGGCAGAAGTTGTGCTTCCAGGATCCTGAGAGATGATATTGTTTAATTGAAGGAATCCGGACAGCACACCCACCCTGCAGGATTAAATCTTCTGGGTAGTATTCTGGACCAGTTAATCCTCCCCCCTCCCCCCCATCTTCAAGGGCAATCCCATTGCAGTAGTTAAGCCGTGACCAGGGCATGAGAGATTGTGTGATCCCTTTGAGATAGCCAGGTCAAGAAGAAGCACTGCAAGGATTATAGGAATGCTACTTCATAGTTGTAGTAGCTATCAACAGAATCTTGAAAGCCTACCCACAACTTTCACTACCCCTTTGGAAGGACCATAAGGTCAAGCTAGAGGTTTTCTAACCCTTTCTCACCCTTCTTATTTTCTTCAGGCTGACTAATCTTTTACCACTTCCATCTCCTTCTCAAGGCCAGAGCTAAATTGTTCTATAGTTGAAGTTAAAATTAAAGCTACAGTATATCAATAGGACATGTTTAAAAACAGCTAATGGAATACGTTTGTGCAGTGGCTTGGGAGACATGAGAATGAGCACTTACAAGTTCTCCATTTCACTATCCATTCTTGAAATCTAAGTTTTGAACATGAGGGGGAGGTCATCAAATAGGTTGAAAAGAAAATTTGAAATATTAGAGAGAAGAAAAGCTGAAAGACTGAGAGAAGGGCAGAAAAGGCCAATGTAGAAAACAAAGTAAGCCCAAATAAAGATCTGAGAAAATAAATGGGGAGAATTGTGTGTTGGATTATTGAAATTACTGATTACACACGCCTAGGTCTAGGACTCTTGTTGAGTTACTTTGAGTTGACTGCATATGTTGGGAATGTTGCACATCCACCGGGGTTAGGTTTTTTCCTAGAAAACAAGCAGCAGAACATACAGGCTGATTTTAGTAGTTAGTGGAAAAGGTGTGACAGAGAAACCAAGCACATACAACAAATGAAGCCACAAACTCAGTATCAAAACTCAGTACCATTATCAGTAGTTTAATAGTAAGGTACAAATGGTTTCCCTTAAGCTGAATTAAAAAATATCAATACAAAAATATGTACATGATCTTGATTATGAATTAGATTGATGCTGTTTTATAATTATAGTTTCTATTTATTTAATATTAAGTCAATGAAAATCTTAAAATTATGTAATATATACATAATTGGTGGCACAGTGGTTAGAATGCTCACTCCAGGACAGAGGTCTTTAAACTTGGCCGCTTTAAGACTTGTGGACTTCAACTTCCAGAATTCTCCAGCCAGCATAGCTGGGAGTTGAAGTCCACAAGTCTTAAAGAGGCCAAGTTTGAAGACCTCTGCTCCAGGAGTTCAATTCTGAATGGCTCAAGATTGACTCAGCCTTCCATCCTCCCAAAGTTGGTAAAATGAGGACCCAGATTGTTAGGGGGCAAGATGCTGGCTCTGTAACTGCTTAGAGAGGCCTGTAAAGCATGGTGAAGTGATACATAAGTCTACATGCCATTGCTATTGCTATTTAAGAATTGCTATCTGACCTACCTCATTCAGTGTGGACTCTGAGATTTGTATCAACAAAGGTAACATTGTTCATTTTCTGTGTTCCTGCATTAAGAGCATGGAAAATACACAGCTGAATAGGACATGTGCATGTGATTTTTTTTAAATGAAAATCTAAGTATTTTTATTATAGATTTCATTATTCTTATGATTAAGGTTGAGAGAGTTCATCAGGCAGATGGAAAGCTTTGATGTCTAAATTGAAGTCATGATAACATCTGAGTTTAACTGGTATCTTCTACAAAAGAAAATAGAAGCCCTAAAAGATGAGAAAAGGTTCTTGATCTTGAGGTCCTTCTTGGGTCAAGTCTAATCAGTGTTTATGTGTAAGGGATAGTCTGTGTTTTTGGTCCTGGGAAAGAAAACTGGCCAAAGCCGATATTGGCTACTCAGTAGTAATATCTTTTCAATCAGGGGATCTGTGGGTAGAGTTCATAAAATTATTGAATTGTGAAGTTGGAAGGGGCCACAAAGATCATCTAGGTAACCCTCTGCAATTTACAAGGCAATTCATTTAGCGCCTCATTTTGAAAGGTAGTCAGGTAAAATTCATAATACTTAAAACAGTGAGTGCACTTTTTATAATGCATACTTTAAATTTGGAGCTTAATTTGAGTATAAGAACTAAAATATGAAGATTTTCTTGCACATAATTAATGTTCCTCCATTTATTTTGGAGGAATTTGCAGATATCAATTAACCATAACAAATAAAAGCAAATCTTCACTGGGGAAGTAGGAACAATGAAGTTCAACAGATAATAGACTACAGTTTGGCAAAGGGGTCAGCAGTATACAATGACTCAGGGAAAGGTATTACCATTTATTTCTAAATGTCTATCAAGTCCTATACTATATTGAAATACTATTTAAATATACCCTCTTTTGAGGAGGTGAATTCTGACTTTTTAACATTAACATTAATCAGAATACAGCTGGAAGAATCCTTGGAGGTCTTCTAGTCCAACCACCTGCTCAAGCAGGAGACCCTATACCAGGGGTGGGTTCTACTTACCTTTACTATCGGTTTGCAACGGGGCCGCTGGTACATGTGTGCACCCTTCTGCGCATGTGCAGAAGCATTTTGATGACTTCAGGGTCAGTGGGCGGAGCCTCCCGCCAGTTTTACTACTGGTTCTATAGAACCGGTCTGAACTGGAGACAACCCACCACTGCCCTATACCATTTCAGGCTATCCAGTCTCTTCTTAAAAACCTCCAGTGATGAAGCACCTACAACTTCTGAACGCAAACTGTTCCACTGGTTAATTGTTCTGTTAGGAAGTTTCTCCTTAAGTCCAGGTTGCTTCTCTCCATGATTGGTTCCCATCCATTGTTTCTTATCGTGCCTTCTGGAGCTTTGGAAAATAAATTGACTCCCTCTTCTTTGTGGCATCCCCTCAAATACTGGAATACAGGAACCCTGACAGGAATACTGCTAGCATGTCACCCCTAGTCCTTTTTTTCTTTAGACTAGCCATATCCAATCCTGCAACCGTTCTTCATATGTTTTAGTCACTAGGCCAGGGCTGTCAAATGTGCGGCCTGCAGGCTGGATGCGTCACATGCTGGCCACACCCATGCCCAGTTTAGCGAAGGGAAGAAAAGTTCCAATATGTCACATGATGATGCCGTGACAACGTGGGTTTGACACCCCTGCTCTTTAATCACCTTAGTTGCTCTTCTTTGCAGTTCTTCCAAAATCTCAACATCTTTTTTGTAATGTGGTGACCAAAACTCGAGGCAATGCTATTCTATCAGTTATTAGCAGAAATCAACCTAAATTTATTCTTGCTGTTTATTAGTGTCTTTATATTGGAAAGATGGCTTTTCCAGGGGTACTACTGTTGAACACCAAACCATTATGTGGACATTTCCTCCCTTCTGATCTGCCAAGTCAAGCCTTTGCTTGTGTTGTTAAGTGCTAGAAACTAAGTGAAATCCTCAGTTTTTCTACCAGTATGTGGTCTTTAAAGCATCGTCCAGCCTTCTGGCTTTTTCTTTTGGGCTGTTGACATTCCTACTCCTGATCTATCTCAGGTAAAATTGTGATGCAAAGTCCCTGCCTAAACAAGACCTTTCAATAAGACAGAATTGGCTCCATTATCTGATCTGCAATCTCCAACAGGGCAGGAGGGTTAAGCCTCCATTGTGTGCTTGAGGGGAGGCTTTCCTTTGCTTATACGTGAAGGCTGCTAATCCCACTCTAAATGGATTCTGTGATTAAGATGTAAGGGATGGTAAATAGCTGTTAGGTGTCTGAAAACAATGCCAGCAATTTGGAGGAATTATAACCCTTGAAAAAGGCTACTCTACCTAGAAGAGACTGATGGGGGGAATCTTTGTTCATGCCATAGGGGAAATCAGAACCACCAATTCCACTAATTGGTTCCAAGAAACGGATTTAATAAAAATATAAGAAAGGTGTGGTCACATCTAAAATAAAAAAAATAACATTTGTATTTGCCAACTTTGTTTTGGGAAAGAAGAATCAATATTTACATGCATTTTTAGTCTTCTGATTTTTCTCTTAAATCACAGGAAGCTGCTTTAGATAAAGTCAGAATATATGTCTTATCTCTGACAATGCAAGTTTTCTAATATTTGTAGTAGCACATTCACTGATGAGCACAAATTGTGCAAAAATATGAATTGAAGGCACTTTAGATGTTGGATACACTGTCAGCCATTTGAAATTGATTTTTAGGATCAATTTAGGACAGTTGTCACTGGCCATTTCTTATGCTGACTAACTTAGAACAAATCAACTGGGATTTGTAATAAATAACAACAAGATTAGAAAGACATGGCAGAAAATCAAATATTTACTCAAAGGAAGATTTTTAAAAAAAAGCTAAGCAGGGCTGACCTGGTTAAGTACTTAATTGAGAAAGCTACGGGAAATCTTAAAGCTATAGATTAGATTGTGATATCCAAGAAACATACTGAAAGAAGGGGATGATAACCAATCCTATATGGTTGCCAAGGAAACTACATGGATGTGTTCATGCAGTGACCAGAAACTGAATTCAATTCAAGGAAATATTTTGTTTTACTTTTAACTGATGTTCATTTGTCAACCAAATTTCAAAATGCTTTAAGAAATTCAGTTGCCTGATATTCTGTTGCTCTTTTTAGCACTTTGGTTAGATGAACACATGCAAAGTATGTTTTCATAGATGATGACACACTGTTAGAAAAAAAATACCTGATTTAATCTTGCTACTAATTATTTCATGTTCTCTTTCTGAACATTTGAAGTAGCTTATAACAAATCTATAGATCTGCAGCTCACTCTCTTTGTAGAAGAACAATCCTTGGGTGATTCACAGCAATGTTTCTTCAGTTAGGTTCCATGGAATACTAGCATTTTCAAAAAGAAAAGAAAAGCTTTGTACAAATTATTTCCAAGATCCGGAAGGTGAGTAATAAATCCATTCAGTTGGATTAGCTGAAGAAGTATTCAAAGATACTATTCATGAATTGAGAGGAGATGTTAGAAAACTTCTCAGACATCATGCTGTAACCACATCAAAAATTGCTAGATGATTTCTAGTTGAAAGTCCAGAATAGGCTTTCAGGGAAGAGACTTTGAAGGCCTACTGCCATTTCCTTAAATGTAGCATTGTGGTAGAATCTTTTCAGTACAATGAAGAAAAAAAATATGCCAAAATAATCTGACTGTTATTCCAATTACGGTTATTTTTTTTTAACAAATATCACTTCAGACTGTTTTAATATGCTGTCATAAATCCTACTAAGATTCATAATTGATGAAAGTAACATACTGTAAAGTGTAAGACAGAAAATACAGAATTATTAAAAAGTGACTTATTTCAATATTTTCCCCCCTTTAAAAAATATAGAATCATGGGTATATTTCATTTTTAAAAGTTCATTGTTTCATGGTCTTGAATATTTCTGTTTTACAGCAACTGGGCAATAGCCATGGTCTCCTGCTGTGTAGCTCATTCTTCATTTTACAAGAGGTGGGTCTAAACCTGGCGTGGATTTTCAAGCCACGTTTTTCAAGCTGTGTTAAAGGTCTGTTTACTTAAGTTACCCCTTCTGATTGCTGTTCGGGCCAAATCATACATTGAAATGCATGAAGGAGCTTTTTGCTCCATTGGTTTGCAGGCAGACTTTTTATTTTTATTTTTAAATGCTCCAAAGCAAACAAAACAAAACAAAACAAAACACATTTTGCCATTAAAATATATGTCAAATTAGAGTAGAAAACTGCTCCACTATTTTTGATGTTATGCTATTTGTATCTGCTCATCTGTTCTCATCTGTAGAATCAGCAGCAGCAAAAATGGACAATGAATATTATATTTAACTGTATAATGATCGTTATGTAAACTTGAACAATAATGCTGTACTAATATAACCCAACCAGATCATCAACTTCCTTTCATCAGAAATTTTCCCCTGCAGGACATCTGGAAATATTCAGCAGTTAATTGGGTAACATCAGTCTCTTCACATCTGTGAAGTTTTCATCTTATTGACTAGCAACCTACTTTCTCCTGGCTAATTCATTTTCTGACCAAAAGCACACAAATATGATTCTGCAAAACACTGGACACAGAGTAAGTGGGGTTTTTTTTTAAGCCAAGGCTTATTCATTTTCATTTGTTAGTTTAATGCCTTTATTATACAAGCAGTCATAATGGGAATATACTAGAAGTTTCAGTAGAAATTGGATGAGAGACAATTTTGTTTGGCCTGCATTTTGAAATGAATCAAACTATTTGAATGATTGCTATATATATAAAAAGGGAGAAATAAATATGCAGACACTAAGATCACATATGGGCCTTTGGGCACTTTCGCTTTGCTTCCAGCAGCAGGCACTAGTAGGTGGCACTTAATTGATTGAATTTGGCTTAGATGTCCCTATGCCCACCCTGTTTGAATCTCGTTCTGTGCTTCTTCTCATATCATACATGCTTTCTGGAAATCTGCAACAATTAGAGCAGCATGTTCAACACCATGAAATGTGAAAACTGTACTCATCAAAATCTCAGTGTCACAGCTTATAAAGTCCATAGTAGTTCAATTAAGAGTTTTTTGTTTATTGATGATTGCCTGTTCATTATGTACCAGGATGCAGCAGTGCAGTACACAATTTCCCACCATTTTACACTAAAATCTCTTTAACAAATAAAAAGAAGCACCTGTCATGACCTTTTAAAGTACAGTTTTATCATGAATACCTAAAAGTGACTTTTAGGTGCAGGTCAATTAATACATGGCAGGAAACACTAAACTTAGATCAGGAGGAGACTTTCCCCCTTCTCAAGGTTTAGGCAATCAAAGATCTTAGTTTGTCCAATTAACATGAAGTATATTCAGTTTAAATTCTGAGTGAATCACCGTCATTTGTCACTTTTTAAAGATTTGAATGTATGACAATAAAAGATTGAGGGATAGAAAATGCCAAGGGTCTTGGATTGGTCTGCCTTTTTCTTTAAGGACTCTTTCTGCAAGTTATTATCAGATTCCCACCCCCTTTTAATTAGTGCTTCATGGTTGACATGCCATCCAGTTAAAAGAATATTGCATTTAAATTAGGAACATATTTTTGATGGAAGTTCAGATTCAGATTATCTTTTGGAATGTTCAGCATGTCACTAGAATTCCACTGTAACTGTAGAGTTTTGGGTTAAATATCAGAAATGAGATGACTATTCTGAGTTCTTCCTTCTGAGATAAGTTTATGGATCGTTTTAACATTCCACGTGCATTGAGTAAATAAATAACTTGGGGATAGAATGGTTGGATTGCAACTGGATAGACCCAGGCTCAAATCTTCCAAGTTTTGGCCACAATTTCTGATCAATCACTATCTCTCTTTACCCTGCAGAACTGAAGTAAGAATAAACAGAGGAAGATAATTATGTGCAATCACTCTTTATGCATAAGAACCAGGCAAAGAAATAAATGTTGAATAATATTATGCAGTACTTACAATATGCATATTTTATTTAGAAAATGTGTTCTTTTAGTATCCAATTAGTTTCTCCTATGTATTTGTAAGCAAGAAAACAAATAAAACCTTGCTTCTGGATTCTAGAACAGGATTCTATGCTCTAATCAAACATATTTTGTGTAGAGAATTCGACTTGCAAGGCAAAGTGACCGCTCCCTCCTCTCTCTAAACCAGGGCTCTCCAACCTTGGCAACTTTAGGACTTGTGGACTTCAACGCTGGGAGTTGAAGTCCACAAGTCTTAAAGTTGCCAAGGTTGGAGACCCCTGCTCTAAACTGCACTCTGTTTCCTTTGAGAGCTGGTCAGCCACCATGCATTCTTGTCTGCACCAGGGAGCAGATAATTTATATGTAAATCTCCTACTTGCACTGTATCCATGAGCAATCAGATACCATGTTTCCCCGAAATTTAGACCCTGTCTTATATTTTTTTGAAATAAACACTTGGCCTTATTTTTGGGGAGGTCTTAATATTTTGGGCCACATGGAGCAAGACGGGGGTCCTCTTGCCGTCTTACCTGACTTCCAGCTCCGTTGCATTTCTTGGCCATTGTGTGCAGGGAAACAAGTTGTACCATTAAAAAAAAACTTCTCATGAGTTTGAGAAGTTGGAATTAATTGATAAGGATGTGTGGGGTGCGTGGGGCATGTTCCCCCTCCCTTTCCCCTCCTCCAGCCTCGCCTCCTCACCTCATGTTGTTTGCTTGGCAAACAACCAGAGGAAATGGCGGGGACAGGCTACGCATGCATCTAAGTATTTTTGGAGAGGGCTTATTTTTGGGGGAGGGCTTATTTTAGCACATGCGGATGAAAACCCGATTGGGCTTATTATCAGGAGAGATTCTATTTTAGGGGAAACAGGGTAGCTCTTCATTGGCATCACAGTACCATTTATAGAAGGAATGGATTATTCGCCACTCTTTCTATATTGAATTTTTACAAGGGAATATGTTGTCTGAACAGAACTCCTGTTAAGAATTAGAGGTATACAAAAAAGGAGATAGGCACACTAGTTTTAATTATGTATTTTTGTTTCCACTCCTATTTCACTATTAACAAAGATAGTTGCAAACTAAAATCCCAGGAAGAAGTAAGTAAAATGTTTTAAATTCTTCTATTTTAAATTATTCATCCTTTTAAACTGTTTTATTAACATTTATATTTGTTGGAAGAAATATCCTTACGGGTTCAGTTCCAAGTGGGGAAAAAGACACTGGAAACACGGAGACTCCTTGAAAAGATGGTTTAATGGTGGACAGGATCACATGGTTTGAGTTCCTGAGCAGAAAAGGGCAGAGATGCTGAGAGTCCCTGAGTTTTATACCCTCTCTGGCTTTGAACTTCCTGGGGCACAGGAAGAGTATCCTGATTGGTTGCTGTCAGAGGTCATAGCTAGTCTTGCTGGCTGATGTAATCTCCCCAGGTGCCATGTGGGGAGTTTCTATTGCTAGATGGGTCCTATTGTGTTGCGGATGATGGTCTGCTAGCAAAGGTGGGGGGATTGGGTTTCTGCCTCTGGCCCAATGACAAAGGTAGCGGGGGAGGCAGGAAGGTTGGAGCTGCTTTGTCTTTCTCCATTTCTCATCCAGGGGAATATATTCTGCCTTTTTAATATTTCCTAAAATATTTCATTCTTCTAGGAGAGGGGTAGGTGCTAACTTCCTACATATTTATGCAAGGAAACATACAACAATCTTTCTTGGTTACACTTGAAAATTACCTCTTTTCCAATCTTTTGGCTTAGCCATTTGTGCACCTGTTTCCACTGCCTAGTTTTTTTTTCAGTGTAGATTTTTATGACTCATGAAAGAAAAAAAAATCTTTGCAGGTTTAAGGTTCCTTCTTATTCCATTATAACCATCACGATCATTCTTACCTACAGAAGCAAGTGTAATACTTTTTCAGGAGGCTACAGAGGGTGTGAGGGTTAGGCTGTGGAACTGAATTCACAAAACTTAAAAGTTGCTGAAGCTGAGAAACACTAACTCAGGCAATCATGTCTCCCATAATCGTATTGACAAGCTATGGAGTGGCAGCCCCAACACATGAAAAGGTTGCTTTTTAAAACAGGTAGGCATTTCAAGCAGCTTTTATTTATTTATTTTTCGTCTTGTTGGAGGGTGAAAGAAAGAATGAATGAAGAGCACGGTGGAGGGGAAACATGCATTTCATTATTTTTCAGCCAAATTTAGTCAAGAGCTGTTACAAAAGTACTACTGGGGTGTAGTAAGCATCATTGAACACATTAAAGCAGATCGGGCTAAAAGCATCACAACGAAAAAAACAAAAAACAGCCTGCTTGTCTTTTTTCAAGCACGAGCATTTCCTTTGCAGAAGGGACGCGTTCCGCGTTAGGGACGTTTTTTAGTGGCAGCTTGTGCTTTTACAATTAGTACCGGCAGGAGAGGGACCTGATAAGGAAAATCGCCGGATCCAGAGCCACCTTTATCAAGATATTAGGCGGGCACCGATTCTTGTTCTTGCTTGTCTCCCCTTTTACTCCCTTCCCTTTGGCAGACAATTCAAACAGTGCCTTAATTGGCGCGTCTTGCTTGCTTTGTGCAGGCGACCCGAATGGCGCTCTCCAGCTAAAACCTCTCTCCCTCTCTCCCTCTCTCCCTCTCTCCCTCTCTCTCTCTC
>JANHZT010001582.1:79954-90425 GCA_032468215.1 Stegonotus admiraltiensis | reverse complement strand
CTTTGTCGGACTTTATTCGTAACAACTTTGATAAGGACCCTTTGCATGGAAAGCCTGCATTCTTGAAAGGGGTTTGTCTGGAGTTAAACAGTGGTTGTGAAGCTAGTGTGTGTCATATTCTTTGGGAATCCGAAGCTGGGGCAGAACAGTATGTCTCTTGTCATTTGTAAGTCTTTGGTGGCCACTAGGGGCCTTACTCCAGACATTGCCAGATGTGAAACTTTCTGTGAGGTCAGGAGTCAGTGGGGATTGCTACTCACATACCTTCCTCTCACCAGTGTGGCAGCAACCCAGCCTACACTCTGGATCAGTAGTGGGATTCATTTTTTTTTTACTACCAGTTCTGTGCACGTGGCTTGGTGGGTGTGGCTTGGTAGGTGTGGCAGGGGAAGGATACTGTAAAATTTCCATCCCCTCCCCACTCCAGGGGATGGTTACTGCAAAATCCCCATTTCCTCCCGATCAGCTGGGATTTGGGAGGCAGAGAATAGATGAGGGCGGGGCCAGTCAGAGGTGGTATTTACTGGTTCCCCGAACTATTCAAATTTTCCGCTACCAGTTCTCCATAACTGGTCAGAACCTGCTGAAACGCACCGCTGCTCTGGACCCTGTATCTGGGCTTCCAGTAGAATTCCTCAGGTTTAGGGTTCTGGGGGACTTCAATCTGCCTGTGTTACAGTGGTTCTCCTTCCTTCACAGCTGGTTCCAGTCAGCATTGGTGGATGAAGAAAGGCTGAGCCATAGACTCCTGCAATGCAGGGTACCTCATTGTTTCAACCTTTAACCTCCACTTTTTAACATCTACATGAAACCTCTGGGGGAGGTCATCTGTCAGTGTAGGGTATGATATCATCAGTAGGAGGATGTTACCCAGTTATATATCTCCAATCCTAACCAGACAGGCTGATGCTGTGGCGGTGCTATAAGGGTATGGATGGGAAGAAACTGGCTTCAACTCAACCATGGCAAGACAAAGTGCTTTGGTCTGCAGGTCTAGATGAAATGTCACCTCTGATTTTGGACAGAGTGGTCAGAGTGCCCTACATTGAACTGATGTGCAATTTAGTGACTCTTCTAGACTCACAGCTCCCACTTGAGGTGCAAGTGGCAGTTGTGGCTGGCAGAGAGGGTGGGCAGGAGTTTTGACAGATTCATCTAGTGCACCAGGTGCACTTCTTTCTGGACCAGAATGCCTTGTTCATAGTAATTCCTGCCTTGGTCAACTTTCCGTTTGGACTACTTCAATACCATTTCCTTGGTACTGCCCTTGAATGCCACCCAGAAGCTGCAAGAAGTCCAGAATGCACAACAATGAATGGTTAAGTTTAACCATGTAACAACTCTGCAGCACGAGCTGCATTGGTTTCCAGTTTCCTTACAGGTGAATTCAAATTGCTGGATAGCACAGGGCCAGATTATCCATGGGGCCTTCTCTCCCTGAGGACATCTATCCATCCTAATAGTTTAGAAAAGGTTGGCACACTCCTAGTTCCTTCCGTTAAACATTGCGGTCTTATGGAATCTAGGAAGCATGTCTTTTCCATTGCGTATTCTTCCCACTGAGGTCTGGTAGGCCCTCCACCCTACTAACCTTCCAAAACAGCAATGAAGGTCTGGCTTTCCCCCCCAAGCTCAGATAGGGTGAGATTAATGAGAGGACTTAGTGACGGACTACATGTGAAAGTTTACTTAGTGCTAGGTTTTAATGTTTGTGATTTTAATAGATAAATACAATTTAAATAAATAAGCAAGCTTCCAAGGTTGAGAAACCCTGGGCTAGTTATTTTTAAAGGTAGTGAGAATTTGGGATCTGTATCAAGATGTCTTAAAAGCAGAATCTATTTCCGCCCTCCTCTTATCTCTGTTCTTGATGCCTTACTAAGTCTGAGCTGCAGTCTCAACTGCCCTAATTTGTCTTTTCTGCCAGAACACTTTGTAAGTAGTCTGTCTAGCTGTCTTTTTATCTTTTGTAGTCAAAGGGGGAAAAATGACCTCATAGAGCAAGCAGGTCAGGCGACTGGTCCTTTCTTTAACTCTTAGCAAAACCACAGAATTAGTTGAAAGAGAGTATATTAGGAAGGTTCATTTTAGGTTATGAACGTCTGTCATAACATTTTCCTGTCAGTGCAAAATTTGATCTGAACGGACATGTGCATGTATATACATACCAAGATCAACCTTACAATGAACTCATATTTCCCCAAACATTGCCATGACACAGTGTTTCCCAATCTTGGTAATTATAAGATATGTGGATTTCTATTCCCAGAATTCCTCAGCCAGCATGGTCATAATGTATCCAAGTGCCTGAAGCATAAATCTTCATATATTTGCTTTCTAAGGGAGGCTGCACAATGTGAATTTCTGAATGAGCAGAACAGTACACCAATTTAATAATAGGGTCTGTACAAGCTCAACACAAGCGCTGCATTTTTCATTGAAGTCTGAACAGCAGATCTGAAAGGCTGTCTGAGGCATAACCATATTTTCAGAGGGATCTTCCTGGTTTCCTTGTCTTCAAATGTAGGCCAGATGTCAAGATCCAATAACTACCTTAGATATTGCTTATTACCTTATTGCTCAGGAAAGACAGATGTTGCTTTGTGTCTCAAATAATCCAGTGGCTTGTTATGAAGAGATGATGATTACTGTACGCTTGATGATGATGATTACTATCATCATCATCATCATCATCATCAAGCGTACAGTTTATTGATATCGCTGTACCAGGAGATGCCGGGGTCAAAGAAAAAGAAATGAAAAAATCATGAAATATTGTGACCTGGCCATCGAAACTACACGGCTATTGATGAAACATGTAACAGTGATACCCATTGTCATTGGGGCACTTGGTACCATGTCCAAGAATTTTACAAAACACATCAAGAAATTGCAGAAATAACACCAGCGGAACTGCAAAAAATTGTGCTACTCGGAACATCATATATTTTAAGAAGATACTCGGTTGATACCTAGGATGCTAGCAGCAACTTGTATCAACCATTAGTACCAGTCACTCGTATTTGTGACACATTTTTAAATGTTCAGTTGACTGAGTTTCATGTTTAATGAATAAAAGAGATCATAATCATAAACATAATCATTATAATCATAACAACAAAAAAACAAAGCAAAATTGTTTTGCCATATGGCTCAACAAGTTCATGCGTAGCTTTGTGCATTTGGCAGTCAGTCTACAACCAACCAGCATGTATTTAAGAAAGAATTGTATTTTGAAGCACTGCAGCACAGTCAAAGAGAGTTCTCCGTGTTTCAGAGCAAACATTTCTGCTGCTGATTAAAGCCTTTCCATGTACACTGTGACTCACATGCTTCCATAAGAACATATGAATCAGACCAAAGGAAAACTATAATGCAGAATTAAAACATTTCTTTTGAGCACTCAAGCTGTACAATTTCATGAAAGGAGGGTCTTGCTTCCCTCAGTAGATGCCTGGATGCTCCAGGGGCAGCCACATGAAGGACAGGAGTACAATAATATCTTGTGTTTCCCAGGAATTGGTATTCAGCACTCTACTGTCTCCGAACCTGGAGATCCTTAGTGAGCTTTCCTCATAAGGCCTCCTCTGAAGACATTTAAATATTTTGATATCATATTTTGCCATTTTCCAGCACTACAAAATTCTTTTTGAAACAGGAATCAAGTACAGAATTCCATGTGTCTTTGCACCACTGATTTATTTAAAAGCTTGCCTACTGGCAAGTTCCTTTAGTTCCTTTCTTTTTAAAAATGTAGATTAAAAAAGGATTGCATACATTTTTCTAATAAACCATTTTCTGGAATGCTGACAGCATGGTAATCAATACAAATGCATTTTAAAAGTGTTTATATATTTTATGTATTATATAATACTTTCAAATACTGTATACAAAGAGCTGTGGTAGTGCAGTGGTTAGAATGTAGTAGTGCAGGTTAATTCTGGCGACTGCCAGCAGTTCGATTCTCATTGCCTCATGGTTGACTCAGCATTCCATGCTTCTGATGTTGGCAAAATGAGGACCTGGATTGTTGGGGGGCAATATGTCAACTCTATAAACGACTTAGAAAGGCTGTAAAGCACTGTGAAGTAGTATATAAGTTTAAGTGCTATTGCTATATAATATGTAAATATACATATAGCAAGAATTTCATTTACAGTATCCTATTTCAGCAATATTTCCAGAATGATAGAAAGGTTGTGTAATTCAGCTTCAATGTTCTTGATGCTGTTTCTTGGTTCCAATAGTTAAAATGATTCCTATTTTTTTCCTGCACTGATGAGAGATTGAGGGAAAGAGTAAAAGTTCAGTGGGTAATAGATCCTACATTTAATTCTCAGCTTCTCCAAATTGGCCTGGAAAGATTCCTGAGTGAACCCTTAGGGAGCTAGTACTGATTAACTAGTCAATGCTAGCTAAGGAAGCAGGAAGGGGCAGTATGTGCCCAGGCCTGTTACTGAGTGTAGTCATCCCCCACTCCCCAGATTGCTCTGCTGAAACATAGTAGCAAAATTGCTTCTTTTTATCAGTATAATCATCTTCATTTACTTTTCTTTAAAAAGTCCCAGAAAAGATATAACTCTTTTTCCTTTAAGCTCTAGTCCAGGTTCTGACAGGTTCTGGAGAACCAGTAGCGGAAATTCTGAGCAGTTCAGAGAACCGGCAGCAGAAATTTTGAGTAGTTCGGAGAACCAGCAAATACCACCTCTGGCTGGCCCCAGAGTGGGGTGGGAATGGAGATTTTGCAGTATCATTCCCCCAGGAGTGGGGTGAGAATGGAGATTTTGCAGTATCCTTCCGCTGGAGTGGGGTGGGAATGGAGATTTTGTAGTATCCTTCCCCTGCCATGCCCACCAAGCCACACCATGGCCACCAAACCATGCCCACAGAACCGGTAGTAAAAAAATTTGGATTTCATCACTGCCCCAGTCCCATCCCTCAAAATGTATTTTCAAATAGGGATTTGGTTTTTTGACCCTTGTTAATGTCAGAGAATCATTTTAAAGTACCTCCTATGGCCCTAAGAGGCTGATATAACCATAATTAATTTCTAGAAAAATGGACCAGCTCTTTGGGTTTTTCTTATAGTCACATCCCCATGCATTCTGTTGAGGTGGCAGGCAAGTACAGCTGTATGAATTGTGCTCTCTTGGTGGCTGAAAATGATTCTGCCTCAATTTTGGTATGGGGACATGGCAAGGACTGTGTTTCATGGCTTTCCTTGATTGACCCTGCCACAATCTCAACAGCCAGTGGGAAAACCAACGGCCAAACATTCTCCTTAATGCATGATGGGCTGGGTGTAGGTGATTGCAGATGGATGTTTTAGTCACCTTTCAAGATGCCTGAGTGACAGGTTACGGACATGAGGTGGTCCATGCTGCAGAGCTGCTATTTATGCTAACCTTGTATCTAATAATAGCCTAGCTGACAGGAGAACGGGGCAAAAGAGAAGTGCAGACAGAAACAGAAAAGACCAAGCTTCTTCTTGATGTTTTGAGAGAGCTCCTTCCGACTTCACCCAGCACCCTTCTTAGATGGGCTATTTTGGGGGCTAGGTGCTACAAAAGGGCAATAGATGAACATCCAGAAATAGACTGAGTGATAAGTCACCAACGCAGCGGACGAATGTGAGGAAATGTTCTTCCTCCCACACCACTTCCTGCTTCTCAGCAGGCAGAACTTGACAATTTCACCCCAATTCCAATATATTCCAATGCATTGCAAAATCATGACAACAATGGCAGTACATGGAATTGGCCGGGGGAGCAGACAAAACACTGCCTTTGAAGTAATAGACAGTAGAAAGCATGGCCACATGAGCCTCTTGTTGACAAAAAAGCAGTAGAAAAACCCATCTGCATTTAAGAACACAAGCAGCGAGAAAAACTGGCAGAATCTTCTTTTGGTTGGGTTAAATTGACAAGAGTACCAGGCCTTTTCTCCCCTTCCCTTTAAAGACAAGCCTGGCTCTCTTTCAAACATATTTAAGCCTGGCTCTTTTTCAAACATTTAAATACAGATCTAGCCAAAGAATTCTAAGCCTGTGTATAAAATGGAGTTCATATAATGCTAAAAGGGCCAATCAGGCATTATGCAGACAGAAGCTAATGTGGGAGGCAGTATCTTGTCTCTCCTGCACATCAAGCCAAAGTGATTATTAAGAGCAGTGCTCAGTAACTGAAGAGGCATCCTTCGAAATCACCTGGCCCTTTGCCATTTGAGACTTTAAAGGTGATAACCAGCACCTTGAATTGCCTTTGGAAAGCAACTGGAAGCCAACTTAATCTTAATGCAACGTAAGTCATACATGACTATAATTATCTTAAAGTAGCTGATATCAATTCAGACCAGAAATGAATGTGTTTAGAAAGAGAAGACAGAATGGTTGTGGGTAAAGAGCTCTGGGCTTTTGATGGATAGATAGACAAGATGAAGTCTGGATGACATTTCCATAGCCTCCTGCCCCTACACTCACATGCATTTTTTTGGGCCACTGTTTCTCCTATTCTGAGGAGCAGCTATCCCACAACACAGTTCTCTGATGGTGAAACAGCTGCTAATGCTCAATGATGTGTGTAAAAATCTAACTGGATCCGGACCATATTTTATGTATGTGCAAACAATATGAAAAATGTCTTGCAAATACTAAAGAGAGGCTTAACACACACACACACACACACACACACACACACACACCACTCTTTCTCTCTCTAACCAAAGCTTAATATTTTCTCCTTGGAATGTTCTCAAATATTTCCTTAGCGTGCATGCAGCTTATCAAACTGCATTTATTTTGTTAAATATTATCAAAGCTCTCTCCTCGCACCGTGTTTTACATAGCAGAGTTAATACACAAGGACAAACTATTCCCCATTGCCCTTCATTATTCCTCATTAACTGACTCAGCGTCAATTTAGAACATTTGGAGCTGTTTAAATCTCTTCTAACTGGCATTTTAAAAAATCTTCACCCACAATACATTTATTAATGGGAAAATGGCAGACATAAAATATGTAGTAAATCCTCATGTGTTAGCCAGCTGCTTGGAAGGATGAATAGGCTGTACATTGCATATAAAATTTTCAAAAAGAGCTGGATGTAATGTAGAAACTCAAGGTTTATTTTCAAGTATTATACAAGTGCTACTTTGGGAAATTAGCTAAGCCCTAGATTTCAGCAAATTGCTTTCAGCAGATAATTTACTTAATTAATTAAGTTTAGTTTTGGCTTCTGAGTTAATCATTGACATGCCACTGGATACACCACTATTTTTTGATTGTTGATTTTTAATCTTTGGCTTCCTTTGAAGCAAGTTGCTATTCCATCATCTTAGAACAATTTGATCTGCTAATGGATTCAGTGTGTTTTACTTATTCAAAAGTTTCCACTTTTATTCTAGATCATTAGTAACATTTATAAAGAAAGAAAAAAAGAGAGAGCAGACATTCCACATACATGGGGTCTAGGACAACTTGCTGCAGCTGATTTGAACTCACCAACTCGCCTCGGCCGATTCACCACAGGACAACTCGCCATGGGAAATTCAATGCTGGATAACTCAAGTGTGAGAGAAGTGAATTGCATTAGGCCTTGTCCTGCCTTAGGGTTGAACCTTCTCAAGTTAGAAGTCCTCGGAGCTGTGGTGAGCTGCAATTCTACTTGTCCCTTTCTTAAGTTATCCTGCATTGAACTGTCCCACTGTGAGTTGGCCAGAGCAAGTTGGCTAGGGCAGGTCAGCCTCAATGAGATGGCCGAGGTGAGATGGCCATGGCAAATCAGCTGTGGTAAGTTGTCCCATTCTGACATGTATGATAGAACACTGACTCTTCCCTTTACTGTTGAAGACACAGACAATTTCGTATAGTGATCAGGGCTCCCTGGACTAGGGCATCATCACAGATTCAAATCCCAATTGAATTATATCTTTGAAATATCTTGAATCAGTCAAAGTTTCTCACTTTGGCTCAATTTATAACATGGGGGGGGCGGAATAAACATTTATGTGTTATGTTCCCACAAATATAACACATCAAAGCATGACCTTAGTCCTAAATGGGAGCAGGCTATCTGAGGGACTGCTCTCCACAGTTATCTCAGCCTGCCCCATTAGAATCTGGTAGAGAAAACATGTTTCAACACTTCACGTACCAACAGCTAGGGACTTACATTTTGTGGGTCCCAGGAGACATGCTTCCTCTGCTGTGGTGCCTGCCTTATGGAACATCCCTCCCCCCAAATTGAATTAGGTCCATCCCCTTTGATTTTTAGGAACACACTCAAGACCTGGTTATGTTATTGCATATATGTGTATAAGTAATTGTCCATGTTTGTGTATGATGGTTTCAAACTGAGCCAATTTTAAATTCTAATATTTCAAACCAATAATCTACACTTATTGAAGTGTAGAACTGGGAAACAGCCACCACCCAAAGCAAAGCAATTCATAAAACCAAGTCTTTGCTGACATCTAATGGCCATCCAGAGTTTTGCAACCTAGATACAGGTTGACTGTATCTAGGTTTGAATGACTAAGAAGAAACTGTCATTGGAATTAAACATAGCTGTAGAAACAAATATCAGAAACCCTGCAGTAAAACATGCATACAGAATCACAGGCTGATTCTGTGGACTGTTTGGGTATAAGAAATAGTGAGAAGTGATGAAGCAAATCTATTTTTTAAGTCACTAACCTGATTTGAATGAAACAAAAGCAATGGTTTAATCATATTATATCTAAATTTCTCCTTCCCCTTTCTTACAACTGTTTCCATTTTCAAATAAACACTGTATTTTCATCCAATTTGGGAACTACAGTTAGAAACAAAATACATAGTTTAATCTTGACTTATTTGGAGAAATAGTAGCTTGAACTAACCACAGACTGTTTTCAATCGTCTCCCATTTTCAATAATTGCCTCAGATGAAATGAAAATAAAATGGAACTGGATGCTTCTTGTGGTCATTTAGAAGAGAAGAGGGCAACCTGGGAAAACTGCTTAATGTCCAGGTCACATGTAATGATCCCTGAACTACATTATATCTGAATGTGGCCTTCATAAAAGCAGTTTTCAATGTGCCAAATAAGTGTAAATTTGCTTTAAGACACAGAGATTCAGAATGAGATCCTAAGGAATCTGCTTCAGAGGTTAAGCTTTAAGGCCAATAAAACTTAATCTCACTTGATTTAATTTGGACTTTAATTCTATTTCTGCCTACTATTCACCTCTTCCAAAGGGTATGTTTCTTCAAATTGTTTCTAGAATGGATGGTGCTGAAAAATTGTTTACTAGTTCTTCTAGATGAATGTCTTTCATTAAATCATAGTATATTGCCTCATGTACTGCCCATGGTTTTCGCTTTCAGCACTAGTAAGGAGCTCAGGAGGTATTTATCAAGAACACAGCTGATGATTTATTGTTCAGGTTCTGCTGAATTCCTTCAGGAACTGTCTTTTCAACCTCTGACCATAAATTCTATGTTACAAAATTGGCAGACTTTAAAGTACCTTGTTACTATGTAATGCAAAAGAAAAAAGAAAAAAAGAGAAAGAAAAAAATTCTGAACTGAAAAGACCTACATATTAAAAGGGCAGAAATCAGTTTTATTTTAGACATATGATCAAAATGTAGAAAATAAAATGTCTACCCTTTGGGGAATGCATGGAAGAAGAATAATATTCCCGAATAAATACCATGGTATGTGCCATTCCAAAGAAATGCACAAGTCCTTGTGTTTTGTAATCGCCAGAGGAACCTTTCTTAAAGTCTTTAAAGCAGATGCATTTTTCCAGACTGACATGGGTACTTTGGAAGGTATCCCAGTCATCTTTGCATGCATGTGTACACATAGCCATATGCGGGGTGGGGGAGGCAGAAGGAGTGGTGCTTTTGAAGGATTTGCACTGATCCAATATATAGTTATTCTATATATAGGCTAAAGTATTAGATTCAGCAAATTTTCACTTGTTTCTGAAAAGTCCTATCACCCAAAGAGTTAATTAATTCATAGGAAAGTTCTATGAACAACTTATACCCAGGAGGCAGTGGTGGGTTGCCCCCAATTCGGAGCGGTTCGTAAGAACTGGTAGTAAAACTGGCAGGAGGCTCCACCCACTGACCCAGATGTCATCATAGGTGATCTGTGCATGCGCAGAAGCTTCTGCACATGTGCAGAAGAGCGCCCGCAGGTGCGCGGGTGCGATGCAAACTGGTAGTAAAGGTAAGTAGAACCCACCCCTGCCATTAAGATAATTAATTTTATCTTAAAACAAGTCCAGTTTTTAGCTATCCAAGATTATAGCTGGACTGAAATTACATCCCCACATGTGAAAGTAGACTCCTTACAAACGGTCACTCAAGCTCTTGTCACTTGCCGCCTGGACTATTGTAACACTCTCTACATGGGGCTTCCCTTGAGGTGCACCCGGAGGCTCCAGTTGGTCCAGAATGCGGCCGCGCGGGGGATTTTG
>JANHZT010001582.1:0-13228 GCA_032468215.1 Stegonotus admiraltiensis | reverse complement strand
CCCTCCCCAGGCTCCTAGAAAGGCTCTGGAGCCTGGGGAGAGCAAAAAACAGGCCTACCGGGCCCACTGGGCCATTGTGTGCCAAAAGTGGGGAGAGCACGGGGGGGCGGGCACAAAGAATTATGGATATGGGCACTCATGTGTGTGACCCCACCACGCTCCCCCCGCTTTTGGCACGCGATAGCAAAAAGGTTAGCTGTCACTGGTACAGGGTTTCCTGCTTGAGCAGGGAGCTGTACTAGAAGACCTCCAAGGTCCCTTCCACCTCTATTCTGATTCTGATTCATTATGCCTACTATTATAAATAGAAGCCAACAAAATGGGTCTACTTAAATTAAATATTTGAATTGTGGAAAATATTTATTCAGACTCAAATATCACTAATCAAAGGTTAGCAGAGTAAAGGAAATTCATACTGGAAATAAAACATTCAGGGATTCACAACTGGGGAAAAAAATCAGAAAGACCCTAAAAGACAAGACAAGCCTAATTAAAAAAAAGTATTGGCTTAGCGCCAGAAAAATCGAAAAAGTTTTGGAAATCATAAGGCAACAGATAACAGCAATACCTAAGAAAATTTAATGCTATGAGGCACAAATCATTCAATTTAAGCAAAATCAGCTATTTCAATTCTTTCCAATTGGCAATTCTACCAAAGTATAAATGGCAACAGAAATTCTGAAAACAGAAAACCAAACAAAAAGAAAACATTCCAAGTTTGGAAAAATCTATAGAAAAGTCAAAAGACTATAATAAAAATTTTGGATCGATAAAAGAATTTGCGTATGAATTTTGTAAAGAATTAAGTGGAGAAACTAATACTGTATTAGCATCAGAAATTATTATAATTTGTGTGAAAAGGATTCAAAAATGGATTTCTCCAGGAAATTATAAATTGGATGACTTGGCTCCAATATCAGAGTAGCTTACATCCAATTATAGCTAAACAGATTAATGAAAAATTTCCTAAAGGAGACCTCAGCAATTGGTTAACAACTGACAAGACTTGTCTGATTCAGAAAGACCCAACAAAATGGACAATACTAGGAACCTATAGCTGCTAATGCTTGCCTACAATGTTTAAATTACACACTGGCATAATAGCAGACAGCAATCCTGATTATTTGAAAGAATGTGATATCCTTTCAGAAGAACAGGAAAGAAATAAAAGGGAAAGTAGAGGTTCAAAAGATCAACTTCTGATTGATAAAATTATTTTGGAAGTGTAAAAGGTGAAATCTAATTTTTATATGGTCTGGACTGATTATACTTTCATTTATACCACATAGCTGGAATATAAAAAGTTTTGAAGCAACTGGTTTCAGAAAAACATTAGTATGTTTATAGAAAAAGTAATAAAGCAGTGGAAGACCGACAGAGTTGGTGGTTGGAAATGAAATGTATAGTTTTGTCAGCAATAGGAGAGGCATCTTTTAGGGTGAGACACATTATACCCTTATTACCATTGCTGTGATCCCACTTTCAGTGCTTTTGAAAAACAAGCAAACAAATCTTAGCTATCAAACAGCAAAAACAATATTAATAAACTTTATATTTGCTTTATGTGGGTGATCTGAATCTTTATGAAAAATAATAATAATAAAAAAATCTGGTAATTGACAAATACCATAATTTTTTTTAGCACAGATATAGCAAATGAATTTGGCCTAGAGATGTGCTACATTGGCAATAAACCAGGAAACTATCACAAGCAGTTATGAAATTGAAATGCTGAATGGCCAAACCATTAGGAGTCATTATGATGAAGCTTACAAGCATCTGGGCATTTTACAGTTAATAACATCAAACATAAACAATTAAAAATATGATTAGTAAAGAATACACCCAAAGATTGAGAAAAAAATGCAAAAGACAAAATTAAATAAAGGAACACCATCAAAACCATCATTACCTGAGTCATACATGTCATAACTCCACTCCTGGAATTATTAACTGGATGGAGGCTGAACTGGACAGTTTAAACTAAAAAACAAGAGAAGTGTTGACTATTCATTATGACTATGCAATCATTCCACAGTGATATTGATAGATTATACCTGCCCCTTAGAAGTGGAGGTAGAGGTTTGCTTCCAGTTAAATAATCAAAAGAAGAAAAGCATGCATTGGCTGATTATGTAAAACACAGTCAAGAGCAAGCACTGATGTAAGTTAAAAATTGAAACTTGTTGAATCTACAGGAAACAAAACATGAGCATTGAAATAATGTAATAAAAACACAACAGATTACTGGCAAGGAAAAACATTGCATGGTCAATTTCAACAAAAAATAGAGGAAAATGGATAAAGATGAAACTTGGCAATGCTTACAACTGGAACACTGAAAGAGAAACTGAAGACTGGATTTTGGCTGCACAAGCACAAGATGTGTGAAATAGTGCAATCAAAGCTAGAACTGAAAAATCATCGAATTATTTAAAGTGCAGATTGTGCAAAGAAGAAAGAGAAAAAGATTGCACAGACTGATTATAAACAAAATAGCATAAAATGGTTCACTGGAACATCTGTAAAAATTATTGTGTGCCCATAATGAAAAATAGAGAGTTGGGAAAAAGTAGTCAAAATGAGGAGGTTAAAATATTGTGGCATTTTCAAACACAAACTACATACACATTTTGAAATAGAAAGTATACAAATGTCCTAGGTTCTTGGGAAAATCTCAATGCAAATGAAGGGACAACACCAGCTAATGAACTGGAAGCTGGGATTTCATATTGTTGTCTATATAACAACAGCAACATAGCTTGTCTACTATTAAAGGAACATTTGCTGTTCTTAATAAGTTGGTTTGTGTTTCATTCCAAAGAGTCAATACAATTACTTATTTTTCTATTTTATAATTCCAGCCCATATTAATTAAGTGCTTGTTTCAATACAATTTTGGCAAAAACTATCAAAGAAACCATGCATCACCCAGTAGTATCCATAGTCTCTCACTGTTTTTGTCAGAAAGATGAAAGAGCCGTTAGAGAGTTGCATTTCAGGGTGCAGCCCTATTTGTGATACACATGTAGAGAAGATCCTGGACTTGTGCCATGATGCAAAATCTCTTCCTTCATCAGTTTGACACCACACAAATTTTCACCCCTGTAGACATTGTAGCATCTCTGTTGCTACGCTTTCTCTCGTAAGGCTTTGAGAAATAATGGAAATATAAAAGGTACAATACATCCCACTCGAAATTCCAACCGCTTGAGAGGGCTGTGAGTAAAGCACTGTGAAGTGGTATATAAGTCTAAGTGCTATTGCTATTGCTAGTATCTATAGACAATGTCTTTATCACAAACCACTTTAGTACCAGAAACACTTTTTTATAAATCAGTATAGATTGTTTGATATCCCCGATTAAATGTCAGCATTCATTTATTTTTCAAGATAAAGATGACAATATTGGTAATATAGATTTATTATAGATTTATTCGTATAAAGTAATACAGCTGCTTTTATGAGATTTGAATAGTTGATTTGTCCTATTCCAAATGTGGTTTGATTTTGTATTCATTCTATTTATTATAAAATGACTTTGTTCTTATTTTTAATTGAAGATTCAGATGAAAAAATCTACTTTGATAATAGCATTGGTAAACTCATCCTATAGAATGCGAAAGTGAACATCTGGATTTTGGACAAACCTTATCAATCTGGTACGCTTCAGATCTGTAGGGTAGATTGAAAAATATTTTTTTTAAAAAATCAATGGCGAAGTGTTTCCATATTGGGCCCTAAAATAGCTACATGAAGACAATAAGATCAAAGGAGATTTCATATTTTTAATAGAAAGAACAATAAATTTTAAATGAGGGGTTTCCCGGCTCTGAATAGAAGTTATTAAGCAGTGAAACAACTAATCTTCTGGAACTGTGAGTGCTCCATCACTGGAAATTTTCTAGAAAGTTTGGTGGCAATTTGTTAGGGATAGTCTGAGGATTCCTATTCTGGGAAAAAAAGTTGGACTAGAAAACTTCCAAGAGCCTTTCCAACCTTAGGATTCTATGAAAGTAGAGAGAAATAGATGAACTGGGAGGAAGGCAGTCTTGGGATCTGGTGGTATTGTGAAGGTAGAGACCAAGAGAGTGAGGCAAAGAAGGGAAACATGGTCAGGAAATCTCAAGGGAAAGAACAGGTGAAGAGCATAGCCATAAGGGGGAGAAGGTTGTGGAGCCTTGAGCGGATATGATGAACTGCTTATTACCTGGATGCCCCACTTTACATATTCCTTATTAGAGGAATAGATGTCACTGTAGAGCTTGAATATGTTGGCCTCAGCTTCTCCTTCCATTTAGATCATGGTAATAAATAACTCTTGGCTAAGAGCCCTACCACACCACAACTTGCTGGGGATTCAAGCCATCCCAAATGAATAGCAAAACAACCCTGCTTATCCTCCAGGATGATCACACTCCGAGTGGATTGAGAACTACTTTTCAGAACTTGCTGAAAGTTGAGGGGTTGTGCCAGGCAGCTGGCAGGCAGCCATCCTTTCAGTCACCAGACAGGGATCTGGAACATTACTCAAGCAGAAGCATTGCTTCCAGCTGCAAAACAGAGGGACCTACAAGATCCTGATTTTCCAGGGGATCCATTTAACTTGTTGCTGCTTTTTTGCCACTCCTATGAGAATGCCGAAGGAGCCATACATTTTAAATGCACCATGCATGATTGTGTTTTAAATCCATGACAATACTGAGAGGTTCCCCCCGCCTTTATATAAATTCTTTAATAATGTAGCATACAATACATGTTAAATATTTGTTTTTTGAAGTCAGTTGTAATCCTACTGCTCAAATGGTTCATATAACACTTGATTCAGACATTCGCTTTGGAAAACACATGTCAGATTGTTCTAAACATTTTGCTTTGCATTTGTCCTGTTGCATGCTTCTGATTTGTTTGGTTGTTTATACACTTGAAATGGTGGAGCCAGTTTGGTATAGTGGTTAAGCAACCAGGCTAGAAACCAGGAGACTGTGAGTTCTAGTCCTGCCTTAGGTACAAAGTCAACTGGATGACCTTGAGCTGGTCACTTTCAAACCCAGGAAGGCAGCAAGGGTCTTCTTCTGGGATCACGTGATTTCATTTTCCATCCTTCCCGGGCAGCTTCTGACAAGCAAAATGAATGGGGGAAGTGAGATTTATTTAATAACTGCATGATTTACTTAATGGCCATGGCAAATTGAACATGACCTACTTAACAACTGAACTTTTTAGTATCCAAATTTCAAGTCCCAATTGTGGCTGGAAGACAAGGACTGCAGGCTCTCTTACTATGCCTTATTATTTTTAATCCCCTTTTCCAAGTAGAATGTGTAAAGAGGCAGCCCCAGCCATGCTTATAAGGGAGCAAATCCCAGCAGCAATCTTAGGATCATATTATAAATATTTCTAAGAAAGGGATGCTTGGCTCATTTGCACATGCAGTATGGACTGCCTTACTTTAGTTACTTAGTGTTTCTCTAAAGCCTTCTCTGTCTGAATTTCCATCCTCTTTGCCCTGTTTTGACAGTGAGCTGTTGTACTGTGTGTTTCATTTTTAAATATCTTTTACACTTCACACTTTACTAGCCCAAAAGAACTGACAATCAAAAGGTTGATAGTTGACATCGCCAAAAATAAGAGACAAGGTTATTGGATTCAGTCCAAAATACAAAACTGATGAAACATCTTAAAGAAAAGAAGTCTGGTAAAAATAAACGTTGACTGCAAATTTTAAGCCAAAAAAAGAAGAATAAAAAAGAAAATCTCAAAAAAGGGTTAATGAAAACCAAAACCTGCAAACTTGTGAAGAAGGAGGATCAAAAGCTGTCAGCACCAAAGTTTGGACCAAGTTTGAACAGCAATATTTAATGCATTTAGAACTTAATAGGAAAAAAATTTGTATAGGATTTGAACCCAATTTGAACCCAATTTTAGGCAGAATGGAAAAAAACATGAAAGAAAAAAAACAAGACCGGGAGATATGCAATGCTAAATAGGCACATATGTGTCAGTAAGGCTAGCCTATTCTAATTTCTGCCTTATGACAGACACAAAGTTATAATTTTTGCTCACCTCCCTTATACGCCCTTGAAGAAAAAGAGCATTAACCACTTAATGTTGCAGATTCCCATGATATATAAACTTTCCTGTTTGTAAGATTCCATAATTTAATTATAAACATAATTCCACTAAAATTGAATTAAAAATATTTATAATTATACCAAGTCCTAGTCTGCCTCAGGATTGAGAGCAGTAATTGATGCTGTCCTTATGGTTTTAAAGAAAGCAATTGGTGAATTCCCCTGACTTCATTTCTCTTCCCATCAAGCATTACCTGGTTCTCATAATGTGTTATGTAGTAGGGTTGAGTGAATGTGAGAGGGTGTCTGGGACAGAAGGTTTGGCCACCACTAATTGCCTGAGTGATAAGTCACAGGTTTGGTGTTGCTCACTACACCAGTCACTCAAGCTATTTCTGGACACAATAATCTAGTGCTCTTTGAAAAGAGCTCTAAACCAAGTCCCCAAATAGTCCAAATGACAGGATCCAGGCACTAATGAGAGGCACATGAGACAGTGAGAGAAAATGCCACCATTCTCCTTGACAAGTCCTCTGCATCACCTAGTGGTGAAGCATGGAGAAAGGGACATTAAAAGGGAGTCAAACCATATGTCCTGTTCTGTTCCTCTTAACCAGCTGAGAGGTAACCAAAACATATGATGTGGCTTGCATAACACTCTTCCAAACCTGTCTTTTTTGCATGTGACTTGTCAATGTCTCCTGCTCTTCGGAAAAAGTGCTAACTCCGTGCCTAATAAGAGCTGAATGACAGATAGGAATATAGGGGCAGGGAGAGAGTGGGAGAAAGTGAGACAGAGCAAGAGGGAGCAAGAAAGAAGGCAAGACTAAGTGAGTGAGTCAGAGACAGAAAATGAGTGAGCAAGACAAGAGTGAGAGAAAGGTCAAAAGAGAGCATGAGAAAATGAAAGGAGCTGCCAGCCCCCCTAGATAGACCAGACCAGACCAGAAAATCGATTCCACAGGAAGACCGGCATTACACTTTATCAAGATGGGCTTTAAAAACTGAATTTTGCAAGTGTGACTGGGCTTTACCTCTTGCTTTCATATACTTCAGGGAATCAGGGAATCGGCTTCCCAATATTATCTTGTATATCAGAGTTTAAAGAATGATTTGGTCCCCATTGCCTATGTAACTATTTTACATATTTTTGTCAATATCTCCCTCATTCTCTACAGGTGAAGAAAGCAAGAGAGTGAATGCAGGTAAGAAAAAGAGAGAAAGGACATGAGAAAGCAAAGACCAAGACAGTTGTTGAAGCATGTTGAAAAAGATAGAGCCCGGGCTCTTCCTGCTTCATCTAGCACCCGTCCTCCATGCTTGCAATCTGTCCACTAATGTCCTTTCAAAGGAGAATTAGATCCATATTCAGAAATACCCCAACTGACTGGTTACGTGTGCAATTTAAGAGCTGCGAGGAACATTGGAAGTACTTCTTGTTTCACTCATTTATCACATCACAAAATTTTCAGTCACATCTTTCTTCAAACTCATCATTGGAAGGCCTAATTCTCTGAAAAAGACTATATGCTGAGACACGTGAAAGTAAAAAGAGGGCAATCAGCTGAAAGATGGATGCACTCAATTACACCCTAAATGGCTACAGCATTGGAAGGACTATGTTGGGGACAGATCTGACTCTTAGCAATAAGTAGATAGATTTTCTGTATGATGACCTGTCTATAATGCAGTCCTCCAGGTCTTCTAATGGCTGCACTCATTGCCACTGTAACTGAGTGTATCCATCTTGCTTTGGCTGTCCTCTTCTTCTCTTTCCTTCCCCTTTCCTCAGCATCAGGGCCTTCTCTAGAGAGCTAGTTCTTCCTATGAACCTGATTAGTTGTATCTCAAGGGAGAACTCTGCATTAATTTATTCAATTTGTTTGATTTTTTGGCTATCCAAGGTACTCTCAAGAGTTTCTCGAGCACTAAAATTCAAAAGTATCAACATGGTTCCTACTCTGCTTCATCCAAGTTTGTCTTTTACTTTTATGAATTGTCACACTAAATACCTTTTCCTATTCTCCTTTTGTAATAATTTAGTACATAAGTTTATTATAGTACATTATTTTAAATTGATATCTACCTGAAGTGCACACTTGAAGGCAGAAAGATAGGAGATATTTCTGGTAAATAAATTAACAAGATTTAAAATAATATTGACAATAACATCATACTACACTGCTGATATAAAAGCATACCCAAATAGATTTACTTTACATTTAATTCTGACCTGGTAAATAAAATACAACTAAAAGGACATGCATACTCAGTGTGTGCTACCTTCTCTAGTCCTCTGGAGATTTGGGACTGTAATTTCTAATAGCCTCAGCCACCTTGGCTATAGTGATCAAACAACATCCGAAAGATCAGATGTCCCCTATCCATGATTTGAAGCAAGACGCATATCTTTATACACTAGATCTCTAGGAAGAATTTATTTTTCTATTTCTATTAATAGACAGAAAGTTCAAAGCTCTAATTTTACACTCATTTTTACATTGAGAACCCTGAATGGGGAAACTAAGAGAAGCCCATATGCCATATAAACACGATTTAATATCCTCTGGGAAATTATTATTTCAAAAACTAACGCTTCAACCATCTGAATTTTTTTTTAAAAAAAATATCTTATCTGCCTAAGCATAGCATAATCTATGAGACTAGACAGCTTTAATGGTGTGTTATTAATTTAAGAGAATGAAAGGGTGTGTGGGTGTGTTACTGCAAAGCCATCGAGCCTTATAAACAAAACCATGTATCTGGAACACATGAAGAAATCCCATCCAGCGTAACCTATATGTCCCCTAATTACCGACATGTGGCAACTTTCTATCCAGTGATTGTATTTGTATTTGCTCATTTTTCCATATAGATTTTCCCTTCCTTTGCCATATATCAGTTTCTTGCTTCATGTATTTACGGCATGTGACTTTTCTGGCTTTGCTCAAACTATTGAAATAGAATTACACAAAGCCTCAGTTAAATTTCTTGGGAACAGAGGCTGCTTGTTACTTGGGAATGACCACTTATAATTACTCTCAACACTTACTCTTTTTAGTTCATGCTGACTTTCCCAATTTTCATTAGCGCCTGGAATTTTCTCATTAAAACTTCTAAGTTTCACCTCTTCTTTAAAAAAAACTTTGCTATTCAAGATCCAGATTAGCTATTTGAAAGGCATCCTTCTAAGTTGGACAATGCTAGAAATTAGAATGAGCAGTCTTGAAATATATGTGTTGATGTACAGATATACAAGTGATGAGAATTCATCAGAATCATGCTGAATTGTGAGCTTCCCTAAGCATCAGGTAGATTGTTGAAAATTGATCATAAACAACTTAGGCATATATCCTGCAAGAAAGGTTGCACAAGATTCATGTCCAGAGATAATTTGGCCCATGACTCAAAATAGATTAAAACTCATGCAGATGACTAGAGAAAGATCATACAGATCTCCTGATGAAAAAGTGAAAAAAGAATTAAAGAGCTTCATAAAAATCAAGCTAAATTGTATCAAAGAAATTTCAGGTCCCACAGTAGCCAATCTTATGTCTATGCAAAGCCCAGAAAAAGGACAGGAAAGCAATTGCACCTTCCTGTCTAGGTTTACTTGCAATTACCATTCAAAGTATAACATCTAGAGAAGGCCCTTTTGCCTTTGGATTTTGTTGGCATATTTTAGGCTGTTCTGGAGGAATGGGGAGGTTACAGATAGAAAATCAAGTGATGTATTTCTCAAAGACCCCTGACTCCTATTCACAATCTAAACTATACCAGATACCATTAAAGGTCCAAATAGGTTGAAAATGATTGGCTTTCTCATCCTATCAGAAGGCAATGTATAGTCCTCCAGCTAAGAAAAACAGTTGGCTAAATATTTTACTAGAAAGACTGTATATTGAAATGTATAAAATAGAATATCTGTGTTGGAAGAACTGTGTACCAATTTTTTATGTGACTTGTTTTTAACAAATTCACTGATGGAGAAATTGGATGAAAATTGTATGAAAATTCACTGATGTAGAAATTGGATGAGATTTAGAAAATGAAAAACTGAGTGAAATCAGATCTGGCAGATATGCCTGTTCTTCCAATGAATGAATCATATGATGTTTTGTAAGAATAGCTTGTCACTTGTGGGATTGGGAAAGAAATCATGTGACACTTTTGTGGGACAGTTAGTATAACATTCAGGGATGGTTCTTTGGGTTGATAAATTATAGCACAATTTAAGTCCATGGGAAAATTGTTTATCATTAGTCAAATGCCAAATGTTCACATCCTTTAGAACAAAAATGGGAGGATGAGAAATTGCAGAAGAAATGAATTACATATGGCAGAGTTGGGCAAGCCTAGAGGAAACAGTGAGCTATTTGGCAGCTTCTACTATTAAGGAACCCGCCACCCCAAGAAACTTCTGCTTTATTGGATACATGTATCAATGTGGATAGCTGCATACCATATCCCCTGCCTGTCCCCTTTGTAGGATTCAGGAAATGGGTTGGCTTTTCCTTAGTGGCAGAATCTGATTTCAAAGAGAGAATCTAATAACTATAGAAAAAACAACCTGATTCCAAAAGTATACACACTTTGTGGATGAAATCAAATACAAGTGATGGCAATCTGGCAAATATATATGAATATTGATGTTTTACATCTCACATGGTTGAGAGATGATCCAAATCTGGGAAATCTGCAAATGCAGTCACCCCTGGTGCTTCAGTAAACAATGCAAACAATCTTCCTTCTTTTTCTGTAACCTGCTGGTGGAGGAAAAATTGCCAAAGAAATGGGAGTCTGGGACTGGGTTACCCTCAATGGTATAGTGCTTTCAACAGTTAGAATTAGAACTTGAATTGCTTTTGATCTCAGCAAGGTAAAATTGAGGATACTAAGATGAAGAAAGTGATGCCTTAATCCGACTCAATCCTTATATTCATTTGATACCCAGTAGCTGCTTTATATTTGCGTTCTTTTCCTTGAGCTCTGCCTACTCTATCTCTATTGATAGCATTGGCTTATCTATTCTGAGGTCCCAAGTAGGGCTCTGCAATTGAAAATGGAATGATTGATGTCATAATGGAAACTGGGAAGTCATATCTGAGAAATCTGATATGTACTTCTTGGAAATGTAGTGTAAATTGATTAAGGAATGACACACACATCATCTTCAGATAAATCACAGGGTGATTAATATAATCTACTTTTGACCTTCATTTTGAATGGCTGTTCTAAATGTTAACTGGTGGACAATCATATCTGGCTGCATCGTCACATTAGATGAATCATTCTCAGATGGTAATGAGGGTAATGGAAATTCATTTGGCTTCATTCAAGCCAAATGAAAGCAGTAATGCAGGCCGGACACCTTTCCCAAATAGCTGAATGTACCTTTCTTCTTTTATGTTCCAAGTTCCTTTAAGTTTACCTCTTTCAAGATTCATTCTTGAAAGAACAATAGTGCAGAGAGAGATATTATCCTCTCTGTGCACATTGGACCTGTGCGCATCAGGACATCCTATTTCTGAGCCAGCTAAAACAACCTACATTCACAATAGCTGTGTTTACATTAAAACTTCTTAAATACATTGGGATAGCTGTCCAACTTAATTATTTAACTCACAACCTGAGTCAGAAAGACTTGAAGTAGCTCAAAAGAGGCATGGCAGTGCCTTCCCTATTTGATACCCAGATGATCAAGATTCACATGGAAGAAAACAGTTGTTTAGATACCCTGTTCACAAATTGTCCAGGGCAGCCTTCCACAGCTTGATGCCCTCCAGATGTATTGGCTAGCAACTCTCATGCTCTTCAGCCAACATGTTGTCTAAGGATTATGGAAGCAGTAATCTAATACTTCTGTAGGAAAATCTAATTTGAAGCTTTAAAAGTTAAAGGATGAAAAGAGAATCAATAGATCCCATTAAAATAGCATTAATGTGTCATAAAGAATACATAGTCCCTTCTTCTCTAAGAATGATTTTGAATTGACTTACATTTTATACAGAAGCTCATCTGCCAGGAAAAATTCAACTGGAACCTAGACTGCAGGCAAATTTCTTCTCCAAATAAGCAGCAGAATCAACCAAAACAGACTGAACAGTGTTTTTCCTTCTTTTTGAGTGTCTATTTCCATCTAGAGAAAAACTTTTTTCTCTCTCTTTCCAATTATCTATTGAAAATAGTTTCGCAATCTGAATGTTCCAGCTCTCTAGGGTTTTGTGCAATAAGTATTTTCTTTTTACATAAACTAAGAATGTGATGGTCAGAAATTGGCTTTTAGCATAGATTTTTTACATGAATTTCATGATATAAGAAAATGTCTTCTGGATCAGATTTAAGATCTTTATAGTTTAATATAATTTTTTCCCACAGTGTTTATCCAGGAGGCTTTAGAAAGCCCACAAGTCACATGACGGAAGCAGTTCTTTATAGTTATTCTCCAACTGCATCCCCTGTTCTTCCATAGTTCAAAACTTGCACAAATGTATGTGTGTGTGTATATGTATATGTGGGTGGGTGTGTCTCAAAGCTGGAAAAGATATCATCTTGCCAAGATGCTGCATACACATAATAAATATGTGTAGTGATGCACTAATTTGGAGGATACTTGAGTTAGATTATCTGTCAGAAATTTGTGCTGAAGAGATGAATACATTCTTCATCAACAAGAAAACATGAGACAATTCACTTCAATGAAGCAATCAGCACCACTCTGAAGCATTTTGAGAGATCTGCTCAAACAGTTTATAGGCTAGGTGGCTTCAACACAAGTTGTGGGATTCAAAGGATGCTGAGACTCTTCAGCATGGAAGTCCTTCAGCATGGACCAAAGGGATTCCATATGTCTTTGGCATAATGTTAGGCGTTTCCCCATCATTTGACATTGGAAATGCTTCTACCAGCACTTCCAGACTTTTCCAGCAGAAGGCTAAGAGGAGTGACAAAGCAGAAGAACATGAAAAATATAGTTGTCTTGTTTCATTTATTTTTTGGTCTTATTTACTGCTCCAGTGCTCATGATTCTGAGCAGTGTATGTATGTGTGTGTGTGTGTGTGTGTGTATACATATATACATACACACACACACACACACACACACACACACACACATATATATCTATATATATCTATATATATATAAACTAGTT
>JANHZT010001578.1:199422-212679 GCA_032468215.1 Stegonotus admiraltiensis | reverse complement strand
ATACAAAAGTATGAAGGCTATTGCTTAATGCATTGTAAGCCGCCCTGAGTCTCCGGAGAAGGGCGGCATATAAATCATTTTTTTTAAAAAAAATAGCAACACTAGGTCCTATCTCATACTGTAATTAGAGTACAATTGTGTTCAAGGACATGCATTGGATTCACATATTGTTTTTAACCTGATTATTGATTTAATATATTTTCTGACTAATAAATTGAATTATCAGCTAGCCAATAGTTTAAAAACCCCAAACCAAAATTAACTAACTGAAACCAAGTTTAGAATGTTGTATTCTAAATGGCTTTAACTAATCTGGCTAAGTGTGCTATATGAAAATAGATATTGTTAATTTTTAATGACTATTTTAAAAGTTTTTTTAAATATTTAATATTATGTAAGCCATCCTGAGAAAATTAAAAAGCAGCATACACATTTAATAAAATAAAATAATTGAAACAATGATCTACTCCTTTCATTATTTTTTATATCTTTGATTCATTCCACTCATTTTCTGTTGAATCTTCTTAATGAATTTTGAACTGTGAGTTCTTTAAAAGATACTATAAGATAGTTCCACCCTATTAATGTGCAAAACTGGAACATTCACAAAGCAAGAAACAATGGGGTGTGCATTTGTATTTTTATAATACCTAAGATATCATTTCAAAAGACCAGGTTCCTTTTGTCTTCAAGAAAGCAGTTGGAAGAATGAAGCTGGAATGAGGTAGGATTAGACCAGTGGTTCCCAACCTTTTTTTGGCCATGCCCCACCTAAGCATCTCTAAAATCCTTATGCCCCCCGTGACATACAATTCTTACTATTCAAAAAGTAAACTCCTACTCACATGGAGGAACCTAAAAGGCCATTAACTTGGTTTAAACAAGGTTCCAAATTGCCCCCATTAAAAATCAAATTGCCCCCCTGTGGGGCGTGGGCCCCACGTTGGGAACCACTGGATTAGACATACTGAAAATAAAGTTTGTTTAGACTGAAAATGGACTATAATGGTATCTTTCTGATGTGAACATACAGATGTGATCCTTTGCACACAAGTTATTTTCTATCAAACATAATGAATAGATTGTCCATCCTTAGAAACTGCAATATTTCAACATAATTTCTACAGCTTCCCTGCTCAGTGCAGGAGGATATGAGAGCAAAGCAGGTGATGGACATCTGTGAATGATTCAGAGCTTGACTAAGGGGACAGCAGAGTACATGAAGGAGGCAGGGAAGACAATGAGTCTTTGATGTAATATGACAAGGGCACTAACAGTTGGACACATCAAAAGCCCATTGCAGAATAAGAACACACAATCATAGGTCAAGTACTTATTCTTGCAATCAACACATCCTATCACTGCCAGAAACCATGCTAAATGTTAAAAATCTAGGCAGATTTAAGTTTTCTATGCAGTTTTCTGTCATTCTATCAGGTTGAAAGTTAAATTGGAGTTACAACATCTAGGCTGCAAAAATGTAGATGACAGTAGATGGTGGCAAAGAGAAGTGAATAATCTAATGCTTTGCTGCCATCTAGTGAATTTAAGGGATTTTGCAGTCCAGACCTGCTAACATTAAGCACTGGCCATCTTCATATTTATTCATTCAGATGGTTTTCCTGTTAGATAGGGCATTAGGATATTTGATCTTGTTTCTCCGAAAGGTTGAAGAGCATTATTTTATTTAAACTACCATATTCTGATATTCACTGATGTATTAGTTATTTATTTTGGCAAGGTTTTATCTCCTAGGGAAAAAGGACATCTGCAATTCTGCATGGAATTCTACATATGAACCAATTACTTCTCTTTTGCAAAAACTGTTCTGTATCATTGTGTTTGGTTTTGCATTTAAGAGACATGCAGCTGTCCATATTGTAAAATAGTAAAGGTGTCTTGAAAGGGATAATTTGCAGTGGAAAAATGGCAAAACCAGAGATGCCTTTTGCCATACTCTACTCCCTTCAAACTATGAGCTGCCTTAGGATTCATAATTTCATAGAATTCACAGAAAATTGCAATTGCAATATCAATAGCACTTATATACCGCTTCATAATGCTTTACAGCCCTCTCTAAGCAGTTTACAGAATCAGCATATTGCCCCCAACAATCTGGGTCCTCATTTTATCAACCTTGGAAGGATAGAAGGCTGAGTCAACCTTGAGTCAGTGAGAATTGAACTCTTGGCAATGGAGTGCAGAGTTAGCTTTCAATACTGCATTCTAATCACTGCGCCACCACGGCGCTTAAGTAAACACTACTGACTTCCCCTCATCTCATTGAATATTTGTCTTTATTTTTGCACCTGTTTTATTTATCTCAGAATAACTAATAGATTATATCCTCATAGCTTCATAACTAAATATTGTCTAAAATTAACACTAGATAATTCTCTCCATATCAGTGGAGTCACAGTGAACATTTAGGTCATATAGAAACAACTGTTCACTGACTTTTGTCCTTGGTTAATTAAATGTACAAATTTGCAGACCTGCATAGAAATATCACCCAAATTCTCCTGATGACATCAACCCAGATGACTATATTTGCACTGCTGCTCCTACAATATTGATAGTTGAATTGTTAATTCAAGAACTGCCATAAAGACTCTAATATTTTCCTGTTATATAACTCTATGGCTGTGATTCTAAGCACAGTTATATAAAAAGCTTCCTATCAAAGCAGAAATTACCACATGCTGCATTTCCTTTTTCCTCAGGGACTTGTTCAGGTTGTAGGCGAAACATTGTAGGTTTGGATTATTCTTCATAAAGGAAACCCCATAGGAATATTCTGTAAAATGTGATAAAATGTAGAGATCTACTTTAAGAGATCTGGATAGCATCTATTTAAGGACAGTTATTTTAAATGGAACTAGATTTTGTTGCAGCTGCTTTGCTAATGACAGTCCTCTCTGCTGTCTGCCACATCAGGAACCCTGCTGCAAATTTGCAATTCCATTATAGACTGATTTTCTGAATCTTACACAGCTTTGTATTTTCTCCACAAAGGTTTTCATACCCGAATTTTACTCTAGATGCTTCTTAATTTCAACCAAACATGAACTTGTCCTGCTTTTTCTTTTTCTTTAGTGTGCCTAAGCAGGCAATGGCAAACCACTTCTGGAAAACCTTGTCAAGAAAACTGTAGGGACTAGTCCAGGTATTTACCAGAAGTCAATTCTTCCTCAAAGGCAGCTACACACACACACACACACACACACACACACACACACACACACACAGTGTTATAGTAGATCATAGTATTATAGTAAAACAGCAGAACTCAAGTTTCAAATGACAATTTACACCTTAATAAATGTATTCATTCTGAAGACATCCTTCTGTTTTGGTTGCATTACACTAACATGGGTGCCCATCTTGAAATCTTTCCCAAAGGAGCTTTTTCAAGAGGCAACTGGACTTTCTGGTTTTTCTTTGAAGACATTTCGCTTCTCATCCAAGAAGCTTCTTTGGCTCTGACTGGATGGTGGGGAATCTTGAAAAAGCACCTTTGGGACAACCATGACCTGGATGACAGAGAATCTCCATAGACATCTTGAAATCTCTTAACTTATATTTTAGAAAGTTGATGGTACAACCTAACTGGATATTCATTCAGACATCGTTGTACTATCCAGCAGAAGCAGCCAAGTAACCTCCGCAGTAATCTACGAAGTCCATCAAATCATATAAGTGTAACTGCTTGGAACATCAAATTCTTTATTTGGGTTGGCTGTTCAAACACACTCCCCATAAACCCCATCTTTCTTTAGCATTCATCAGTATGATGATGGCCACAAATATGAACATGGCCTTGCCTCAATTCTTTTAAGCATCCATTGAAAGCTCATAGTTTAATAAACACCATGAGAGATTGTACCCTGGAATTGCTCTGTTTTTGTGCTGGTTTGGCTGCAGTTCAAAGGACATGGGACAGGGAAAGAGGGGAGGGGGAGGAAGAATAAAGAAAGTAAGCCTCTTTGCTTAATTTCCAAAGCTTCCGGTGTTAAATGAATGTCTTTTTCCTCTGAGAAGTGAGCGGGTGCCTGCAATTAGGGCCCAGAGCTCTTCAGCAGTCTATGAACAACTGTCCAAATGAGGCGTAGTATTTCCTGAACCGAAGGAAAGCACAGCATTTGTAATGGAGAGTGTTGTGCAAGGAGGCGAGCCCTTCCTCCACCCCCCGGCTGATATTTATTCATGTTCTACATTGTCTGTCCAACCCACCCAGTGTTTGGCATTTTCTCCTCCACGCTTTGCCATCTTCCCTTTTGGCAGACAAGGATGTTTTCCTGGGATTCTGAATGCAGCGGAAATTAACAAAAGCTACTTTGGGACATCAACAAACTTACTTAACTCATTTGATGCTCAGAAAGTAGATACATTTTGATTCAGTGATATTTTTTTTTTTTGGGAAAGGACCAAAGGTTGCTTAAGGAGCACAAAGTAATGACCTAAGAATCTCTCCTGATCTTCTAAGGTGTTTCTCCCATTGGTTTTACCTTATTAATTGCCCTCTGTAAAAAGAAGCATGTAGATCAAGGAAGCATGATATACAAGGAACAGAATAAAGGGATGGGAGATAAAAAGCTTTTAGAAAACACATCCATTTTGGTAGAATTATTATTTTTTTAGAGGTAGAGAATATCATAAAAACTATAAGGGAAAAATTCTAATCTATTCTTTCACTTCCATGCATTTTCTACAATATTTACACAGATGGCTAAAGTTTTTTAAGCAAGGGTGCATTTTCAATTTGACTTTGTCTTTCTACAGTGTATTCAACTATATGTATAATTCTTGGGAAGAGAGGGAGGGAGAGAAGGAGAATATTACTCCTTTTTAATTACATTTGTCAGTAAAGGTGTTTGAATCCTCTTGATTTTTGTGTCACTGTACAGTAACATAGTGTTTATCCTGTAATTATTTAGAGACAGTGTCTTTGAGTCAGTTCAACTCCTAACAACCACATGGATATATCTATGAAGTTTTCTTGACAGTAATATAGAGCTGTTTGCCATTGCTTTCTCCTGAGATTTTTAAAAACTTTCTATTGACGAGTGGATTCCCATCCAAGAATGAACCAGTCTTGAAACTGCTTAGCTTCTGAGCCATGTGTTGGCACCTGCTGAGACAGGGATACTGAAGAAAGACAAAGAGTGATGTCATAGTCAGCAGAAATTAGTTCCATGTTCACATTATAGTTTTTAAAATTGAATGTTTGCAAAGAATAAGACGTGCATCCCTTCTGCATTTGTTGATTAAAATTAAAATAGAAGTGCAAACAGTGCTGACAGTGCCAAAACTGTTTTTAAGTCTGCAAGATCTATTTTCATGTGAACCAAATGAAGGCAGCTGCAAAACAGGAGTTATGGGATGTAGAAACTGAAATGAGTATAAAGCAATCTGAAAACGTACCAGCTCCCAAAATGGTTCCTGTTTTCACAGTGAAATTCTCACATGCTTCTCTTTCCTAACAAGCCCACCCTTGATTTTAGGACTCTAATTGAGGTGGAGAATGGGCTTTCTGCTGTTAGCATTGGTTTATCGTTAGGAGTTAGTAACTTTCATGACATACTGCCAATTATTCAAAGGTCCGCCAAGGATCTAAGTCTCCTTCTGCTCAGTTTGAATATAAGGAATCAAAAAAGAATAGAAATATAAAAGAGGGGAAACCAATTGGACTAAATGGAGCAGGGAAGCAAGATGGATATTTAATAATTTAATATCAAATAAAGAATTAGAAAATCAACCACATATCAATGTCTATATATTTGGTTTTGTTAAACAATGTTGGATCTAAAGTGTCCTCATACATTGCAAAGAACTGGGAAGTAGCTAAGGAAACAGAGTTAGAAACTTTTTTTTTTCATATTCTCATGGTTAAGGAAATTGTTTTAAAATTGTACAAAACAATCTTTACTAAGTTGCAGCTCCCATACTGATGTTTGCAGTTACCAAAAACAATGTAGGGAAACATTTTGGGAAACATGGCGTATGATACAACTTCAGCATCAACTCCACATGGAAATGCTCAAGAATAAAAGCTGATATATCAGAAAGTCACACACATTCCTTAGTAGAGCTGATCCCCCAAATGTGACTTATTCTGTTCAGGTTACAGAATTAAATGGGATCATTATTCTCATAACAGACACTAATATTTAAATATGCATCTTTTCATTTGGGGGTATTTGCCATCTCCCATGCTGCTCTCTCTATTCTGGAGAATTATTGCACAAACGTGTATAGTTGCTCTTGAAGCATTTAAAAAGTGCTGGGGACTGGAATGTTTTGTACATCCCATTTTATTTTGGCATAATTTGGGATCTGCATTACTCTGTGTGGTAAATGAATTTTCTATGCTAGAGACAGGGTTTAATTTTTTTTAAAATCCTTTTGCACAAAATTAAAGAAACATTTGTATTTCCTCACTAACTTAAAAGTTAAGGAGAGGTGAATGTTTTATTTCTCTCTTTGGCAATCTCAGTTCAACCACTTCTCTTTGTTATGCTCCTTAGGTGACTTCTCTGGGAATCACCACCTTCAGCCTCTGTGCCTTGGGCATTGACAGATTCCATGCGGCTACCAGCCCTCAAGCCAAGCTCCGCCCAATTGAACACTGCCATTCCATCATTGCCAAGCTGGCTGTCATTTGGGTGGGTTCCATGACCCTTTCAATCCCAGAACTCCTTCTTTGGCAGCTGGCACAGGATACCTCACCAGTCTCTGGTGTAGTGTCTGACTACTGCACAATGAAACCTTTTCAGGAGCTGCCCGAGTCCATTTATTCTCTGGTTCTCACTTATCAGAATGCTAGGATGTGGTGGTATTTTGGATGCTACTTCTGCCTGCCGATCCTCTTTACCGTCAGCTGCCAGCTGGTCACCAGAAGGATCAGCAGCACAGAGAAGACTGAATGCCGTGGCAATAAGCATGGGCAGTGTGAGAGCCAACTCAACTGCACAGTGATTGGCCTGACAGTAATCTATGGTCTCTGCATCATTCCCGAAAATGTCAGTAATATTGTTGTGGCCTATCTGTCTCCTGACATGACAAAACAGACCCTGGACCTATTAAGCTTGGTCAACCAGTTCTTCCTGTTCTTCAAATGTTCAGTTACTCCTGTGCTTCTACTATGCCTTTGCAAACCCCTAGGGCAGGCCTTCATGGACTGCTGCTGCTGCTGCTGTGATGAATGTGGTCAAGAAACTACTTCCAGTGATGGTGGTTCTGAAAGCAAAATCAAAACTGAGATGTCCTCAAATATTTTCTTTGACAAGACCCAAGAGTCACCTCCCCCTGTAGGGGCCATTGGCACTCCATGCTAAGTTCAATCATCCTAGTGGTAGACCAACAGCAGTTCTTCCACTACCTTTTCCCAAGACCAAAAGTTGTGATTTTCTTTTAGTATTAATTGGTGAAATAGCTGGACACTGGAGGTGGGAGCTGGTGTCTATCATCTGCTTGCTCCAGCGCTGTCTTGTAAGAACAACTTATGAACAAGGCATCACCAATAGCTATCTCTTCTCTGCTGCTCTACAGTTATCAAGGGTGCCATTGACTCCCCTGATCTACCACGACTAGAAAGGCTGCTGTTCTGGATGCGAAAGATGCTGTGGAAAGGCCCACTTGCAACCCTTTCAAGAACGGAGAAATCACCTGTTAGTTCATAGTATACACTAACCTATTCTGCACCGATGCAGGACCTTACTGTCCTCTTCTTCATGTCTGCCCCAGAGACAGCCTTGTATACAAAGTCAGCACTATCCTAGCCTCAATAAACCAGTAGACTAAGTAGAAAAAGGTTCCAGTCACTTTATTCAAAATGTGGTAGGACAATTGATCATTCTGTCAGTATTTCTCAAAAAAGTGAATCTGTCCACACTGTATAAACTAGAATTCTTGTCTAACCAGGGAATTAGGATTTTCCACTGGGTTTCGCTGTACCTTGTATTATGTGTGTGTGCAGGGGAAGGAGTAGGGGGATTTTTTAAAAATTCACACACACAGGCCCCAGATTGGGGTATTTTCAGGTGACTACCATCACATGCTGTACTTTAGTGTAGATCAATTAAGTCACTGTGGTATCAATGGCAGCATTTCGTGGCAATTTTCTCTGTTCTGTCGGGCATCCAGTTTGTTTTCTTCCATTTCTTAACCTTTGACAGTCTCTTTTCACATTCATTTTTACCAACTTCTTTATTTCATTCTACAATTCCTCTGGTTCCTATTAATGAGGCTCAGAATTTCAAAGTGATGTTTTCCTTCAAAATGATGGGTCAAGATTGTACTGCTAGGAACTGTGCGGCTTTGTTCTTCTGCTTTAGTTCTTTCATTTGGCACATGCACATGATCTGTTCCAGTTATCTCCTGGCTCTTTGCTGTTGTAATTGAGATTTTCTACATCCTTGTGACAATACTATAAAGATAGTCCTGATTTATAACCAAATTTGGGACTGGAACGTCTGTCACTAAGCAATGTGATTTTGTTAAGTAAGTTATGCCCAATTTTGTGACATTTTTCTGCCATACTAGTTAAGAAAATCAACACAACTGTGAAGTAAATCCAGTTTCCCCCACTGACTTTGCTTTTTGGACACCCCCACCCCACCCCCCGGAGAAGGTTGTAAATGGTGATCATGTGACTGGGGTGCTACAACTGTCATAAATACATGTTGGTTGCCATTTAATCATGTGATCATGGAGATGGTGCAATGGTCATAAATGCAATAAGTGTAAGTCGATTTTCTGTGCTATTGTAACTTCAAATGGTTGTAAGTCGAGACTACCTGTAGTCAATTCGATTTCTGTAACTCTATCTGGTGATGTCTACATAGATGCATGTTGTTTTGGTTGCTGCAAAACTGTCAGCGCTGAAGAAATAGCAATGAAGAAATCATTAGATTGGCAGAAACAGGTATAGGCAGTTCTAATTTTACTACAGTAATTGGGATCGGAAACTCTGTTAAGCAATGCAATTGTAAGTTGAAAAACCATGATTGTGCCATTCATCAATCAATGACCTCACATCACCATGAGTTCCTACTTCCTGTCAGCTTTTCCATTGACTGTTGTGAGAATCTGACAGGAAGGTCATGTGACTCCAGGATGCGGGGATGATCAAAAGTACAAGATCCAGTCATACGCTTGTTCAGCGTTGTTGCAAGTTTGAACGGTTGCTGAAGGAATGATCACTAAGAGGACAATGTGAAAGTCATTCTGCTTCATTTCCGTTTCCTAGGCAATGTAGCCCAGTTATGTCTCTCCACCTTCATTCCAACTATTACAAGTGACCTGTCAATACTGAGCCAATTTCAACAGCACTGCAAAGATCTTCCAGTTTAAAGTTTCACTTTAAGTTAGTAGTAGGTCAAGAGGTCCATAAGAGGCCCAAGACGCATATTCAAAATTATGATATTTGGGGTATTTTGTATCTAAAGAGCTTTTGCACTCCCTGCCCCCAATCTCTGTATGTAGTTCTCAGGGATTTACTTTTATTTTTTTCTCAGATTTTAATTATCTTCTTTTAGAGCATTAAGTAACGTTATGAATAAATCAGACCAACAGTCCTGATATCCAAAGTAGATTATTGATTAATAGTAGTGGATATATAGTTTCCAGTTCTCATGTACACTGGGATATTCAGGTGGCATTAAAAATGTAGAATTTACCCTATTGGAAAGCCTTGTTGGCATTCAGTTGCAGGTCTGATACATAGTATTTCTTGTAGCATGTGAAATGTTTACCAGAATGATGAACTTTTGTTACTACCGTGTTTCCCCGAAAATAAGACCCTGTCTTATATTTTTTTGAACCCTGAAATAAGTGCTTGGCCTTATTGCCATGCGCTCAAAAGCCGATTGGGCTTATAATCAGGGGATGTCTTATTTTGGGGGAAACGGTATATGGTACTGCACAGCTTTTTGTGGGTGACTGACAGTCAGTCAGAGACTTTGAGTTCAATAGTGACAACTCTCTATGCCTTTCCTTTCATTGCACCAGCACCACACGAAAAGAATTTGGACAGAGAATCTCGTTGAAATTTTTTTGTACTTTCAGGAAACAGCTGGGGAATATGACCTGTGTGTAATCTAAACATTTTCAAACACACAAGATGGAAAGCAGCAATGTATTTATCAAAATGGCCTCCATGGAAGTTTACGCTTAGCAGTTTTGGTTGTGCAAAGCTTATGTTACACTCACAGATCAAGGTCCTATCGACAGATTTTATATGAAAGTGTCACAGAACATAGACAAGAGGTGAAGCATAAGTAACATCAAGAAGCAGCAAGCTTGAATTAAGCAACGTGAGATGCCTCTGTCAAGCAATTTTCTAGTCTTCTGAATTAATGTAGCCTCTCCAAATCCAGTCCCCTGCAAATATATTGCACTACAACTACTATAATCCTCTGATACGTTGGCAAAGGGTGTTCTAAACCAGGGGTGTCAAACTCGACTTCATTGAGGGCCGCATCACGGTTGTGTTTGACCTCAGGGGCCTGGGGTGGGTGTGGCCAGCTCGTCACTCATGTCAGGGGCATCTGTGGTGGCCCAAGTGCTCTGCCAGTGAAAAAGGAGCTTTTGCTGGCAGAGGCACCGCAGGCCAGTCCTTCACTGTTTCCAAGGCAGCCCTGCAGGCTAGATCTAAGCACCCTGCAGGCTGGATCCTGCCCGTGGGCCTTCAGTTTGACACCCCTGAATGAAACCATCATTCCCCTGCAAGAATGCAATCAATGCCGCCCCACAAATAAATAAGGAACACCTAATAGAGTAGCATCTGCTGCTGTGCAGCCTCTTACTATTTTGCCCTTCTCTTGATCAGCCCTCCAGCAGAGTATACAATACTTAACACATTAAAGGAAAAACCAATTTCTGTGTTTTAAACTACAGGAGCAGTAGACAACATAGGACCTTCCAGTGTTCTGAGCTCCTCTTCCTTTCAGACTTCCCAGCACCATTTTGGACTGTGAACACTGTAATTCAACTTTATACAGAGGCCCATGTCTTATTCTTTAACTAATAAACAAATGGGCTGTTTATTACACTTGATTCAAGGGAAGGCAATTTTTTCTTTCCACTGAGGGCATCTATTTCAGATCACTTTGTGAACAGGTCTGAAGGAAACAGTGAGATGGGGCTGATGGAAATTAAGTGTCTAATATTTGAAAAATGAATGTATTTCACCCTGTCTTAAAGGTACAGTCATATGTCCAGGAGGAAACACAATTAGTTTCTTCCAATCCAGTATCTGAAAGCAAAGCTTTCACATCAGAATTCCTGATAGTTGCTATAGCTTTTATGCTATAAAGTCCACATTCTGCACAAATATGAATTGGAAGAGATATGCAGGGATATAGTGTAATATTTAATGCTCTGTCGGAAGCAGGAGGTGATTATCCAGACTTTGCTTGTAAATCTATAATGAGGAAGAACTTACCTACCCCAGGATCCTTTTTAGTGATGTTCTTACCTCTCTTACCTTATCAGTACCTCTCTTTGCAAGGCAAGCTTTTCAAGGGTTACTTAACGAGTCAACAATCTTGTGACTGTACAATACTGAAGCATAAACTAACCACATTGCTTGAGTTTCTTTCAACTCACTGAAATAAAGTATGGCTAGTTTGGGTGTGCTCCAGTATTACTGGATTTGTAATTATTCCAAAGTTGATTGGAATCACAATCTACCATCATGTGTATTTCTGTAACATCTAAACAGATCACAATATGATTCTTCCCAAACTGCATTTTCATCCAGGCAAAAACTATACTTGTTGAAACTGACATAGTGGACTAGTATTGAGGAAACTTGTGTTCAAGGTTCAGTTCAACCGTGTGGCAAATTGGGCTCCATTAGTATATCTCAATGTAGCTCACGGAGTTGTGAGGATAAAAGGGAGGAATAGGCACACCATCATGAGTTTTTAAGAGGAATAAAGGCAGATAAATCTAAGCCATAATATCTATGTGACAGTACTACAACTATAGCTACGCATGAACGGAATATCTCTCTCTTAGAAGGATAAATTTTACCTCATTTTTAGACATAAGTAGTGGGTACAAATAACAGCAATTAGTTACACAGCTAGGATGAGTGAGTTAGTTCAGACTGTTTTGTTATGAGTTTTGTTTGTATATAGTTCTTACTCACAGATGTCAACTACCTAGTGATGGGAAATACCTCTGCCAACAACATAAGGAATGTGGGAAGGGAAAACAAATCGAATATTCACTGTGCATTTCTGAATTATAAGTATTTAAGCGGTTCCTTCCATAGTGCTAATGGGCTCAGTGGAGAAAGCTGTTCAAGTAGTAATGGTCTTATGGCCTGACTTTTTGACAAGGTACTTACTTTACATTACATCAGAGTTTGCTTAACATAGTTAATAAAACCACTAAGCTTTAAACTAGGGTAAATTTACAAAGCAAAACAGCTGCCAAATATCTACCTACACCACCAGCACAGTATGGTATGTTCTGATGTGTGAATGAGACCAACATTCAAGGGATCATTATCCAAATTCCATCCCAAGAAAAGGAGCTGCCATCCCTGTGCTGTTTTTTTGCAGAATAGCTAAACTCCTTCAAACAAGCAGGGAGAGGCTCAGATTTTCATAAATCTTCAATACTCCTGCTTGGCCCAGACGTTTCTCTCTGTTCAAGGATTGTTGCAGAATAAAACAAGCATCTTCTCAGGAGTGTTCGCTTGGCCTGCAGCTCTTGTTGCTTTCGGGGATGCTCCTCCCCTAATTTCCCTGTGAAGAGAGACTACCAGCTCAGTTTGCTGAGGGTTGAAACTCCCTGAATTCTGCTTTCTTTGGATTGCACCCTCAGAAAGGAGAAACGCCCAGAGAGAGGGAGGCAGTTGCTAAGGGATGGGCTGCAACTGCCACAAGGGGATCAGTAAGGGCTTTGTATAGGGAATGACACCCACAGTCCCTTCATGGGCCTGCTGCCATGGAGACAAAGCCTCTATGTACAAAGAAAGTGATGTTTGGACTGCTGCCCCCATTAACAAACAGGAGAATGCCTGGGGCAGCCATGCTTTCTGTCTCTTGAGGAATCATCTCTTCTTGGCCAACCAGACTTTTCTCCCTTTCTATCTCCCGATTCTCCCTCTCCTGAGAAATAGGGGAAAACCCCTTTGCTCGTCTAGACCAGGGGTCTCCAACCTGGGCAACTTTAAACCTGGTGGACTTCAGTTGCTAGCTGGGGAATTCTGGGAGTTGAAGTCCGCCAGGTTTAAGTTGC
>JANHZT010001578.1:150571-162919 GCA_032468215.1 Stegonotus admiraltiensis | reverse complement strand
AGCACTGCTGGCTGGGGGATTCTGGGAGTTGAAGTCCACCCATCTTCAAGCTTCCAAGGTTGAGAAACACTGGCCTAGGCTGAAAATACCTCTTATCCACAGCTATCCTAGAAGGACTTGGGATAGTCCCACATGGCCTTGTCGCTATGTTTTTAAAAAAGGGTTTTATAACATAAAAATGCTACATTTCCTTATCTTAAAGGGCCAGAGGCAAGGGTGAAATGCTACCAGTTCACTCCGGTTCAGGCGAACCAATAGTGATAAAAACTACCAGTTTGGGCAAACCGATAGTAAAAAAACCCCCAGGTATTTCCAACGATCAGCTGTGCCGCGCGGTTTAGCTCCACTAGAAAGCAGGAAATCCTGCTTTCTCACAAAGCTAAATCGCGTGGCACAGCTGTTCCCCACCCCCCTCGTTATACTTACCTAGGGAAATCTTTTTCCGCATGCACCATGTGTTTGGTGCACATTGTGCATGCACGCACAGTGCGCTTTTGGTGTGCACTGTGCGTGTGCGCAGTGTGCTTTTGGTGTGTATTGTGCATGCTTGCACAGCGTACTTTTGGCGCACACCACACATGTGCAGGCAGCGAACTGGTGGCAATCTGAGGATTTCACCACTAGCCAGAGGTGTAATTATTCTGCCAATACTGCTGTACACTTGAGGTAAAAGAGAGCTGCAAGGTTGATTGTCTTGCTTAGCAACTATGTATAGTTATGACAATGATGAAGTAACTTTATGACTAATCCTCTCATTTACAAACTCTGCAGGTTTATAAAACAAAGGAAAGCTGAAGTAAGATCATAAGCACAGTTGTGGTTTCATTTTGCAACCGCTTAACTTAATGACCACATTGTGGATTCCAACAGTGGTTGCTAAATGAGGACTACCTATAATGCAAGAGAGAGGAGTCAGATTTGTGATCATCCATCTTAATATGTACAACTTGTTCAAATGACCAGGCAAGCAAGAGACCCCTCTACAAGAAAATGAAAGTGTGACCATAAATTAGAATTTTAAAAACATGGAAACTTTTATTTATTCCTGATGCTATATTATATATTTGATATTTAAAATGTGATCATTTTGGATGAAGCTAAATTGTATTTGCTTCCATTCTAAAGAATGAGTTTAAGTACTGGAAAATACTGGAAAAAGCGGTAAGAATCTGTTGCCTGTCAGTTAAAGCAAAGAAACTGTTACATCTTGCATAATGATGTTGAAATCATTTCCCACTTCATAATGTGGAACATCCTGACACAAACTCCTGCTTGAATTATCGTAGAGATAATACAAGGACCTGAAAATTCTTTAAAATAATGAAAACTTGAAAGAAAACATGAAAATCAACCATTACTGTACTATATCAAAGCAACACTGACACACATTTTTCTCTTCACCATCATTCTTTTCTTTAAGGCCCCTCTGCCTAAACTGCATAGACAGAATTTCACATTTATCTTGAAATGTAATTCTAGAAGTTCTATTTAATTTTAAAAATATTGAGGACGTAGTCCTCAATATTTAAAAAATATGCATACAAGAGTGACTGCTGATTTTTGTTGTCTTGCATAGACTTGGATTTCCTGCTGAGCTCCCATTACTATTATTTTTCATATGCCAACTGGTCATTTATATGTAAAATAGAATAATTTTCCATTCCATTCAAGCATATTTATTTAAAATCTAGATCAAGCGTTCTTCCATGAGCACATTAGCAATAGTAATTTTGCCCCTTTTTCAGACGCTTACATTAAGTTAATGTTACAAAAGGCAACATTATATCCCAGTATGACACCAACATCCCTGAGTGCATGTTTTTGCCATTTACATCCATCCCAAATTACATATTACAATTAAAGAACATGATCTAAGATTAAATTAAAACTATTTAGTACCATTTTTTTTTCCTTTTAGCAACTGATCACAATTACCACAAATAAAAGAACTAGTTTTCTCAAATGCTTTTAGGAGTAAAACATCCTAAAGCTTAACATTCTTTGTTTGAGCCTGTATCTTCTACACCAAGTTCTGATCTTGGGATTTAGATTTTACAAATCTGTATTTTGTCCAATGCAAGTCACCTAAAATGTTACTATGTGTCAAATGACTGTCTGTTTCTTCAACAAGGTTATAGGTTGTGTTAGGTTTGTTATGTGCAGATTAGCACATATCCCCACTATAGCAAATCTGTTTTTAGAGACATAATGGTGATTTCACCACCATTATGCAATGCTGTATCATTTGCATCCCAACAATTCGTCCTGTGAATCTTAGCAACATAAAGGGGATGGAACAATTCCACTTTAAGTTCATGTCAATCACTGTTGAAGACCTCTATGATTTCAAGTCCATGTAGGAATTTAAACCATCTTTCAATTTTCCTCAAATTTCATTCCAATTCACAAGACACAGCATCCACAGTGGATCATGGACTGACCTAAATTGTATCATGGCTGTGCTGACACCATGATACAGACAAGAAATTACATGATTCAAAACACTGTTTTTCAGTCAAACTGGGCTTCACACTTTCCCCTTATCCCTGCTTTATTTTGATTTCTTATCCCAGCTTTATCATATTTATAAGTAACTCATGGTGGTAAATATATCTGGCAATATTCACTCGTCTTTGTCTCTTATCTCCATTCTTCTCTCCATAACCATAATTCTCTCCATACTCATAATTGAGAAAATTAGTCCCATTTTCTCAAAACTGAATCTTTCCCCTATTTCATACTTTCATCATTTCTGTGCTAAACTGCCTTTTTGTAATGGTATATGAGAAAAACACTGGGAGTCAGGGCAAAGAGATGCTGTCTAGGGAAGGGTCAGGTAAGAGACAGCACAGCCCACAGCTGGATAGTGGGCAGGGCAAGAGGCTCAGAAGGGATCCTCCTTAGTTTCTGAGGCTGTAAAGGAAATTGACAGAACTGTACTTTTCAGATTTGCAAGGTTCTGTTAATGTAACTTTACAATAAAGTAGAATTAGGCTATCTGGTCATGTTTCCTCTCTGGCCTACTTGATAAGACTGATACTGTGCAAAGCTCATTTTTCAGTCTTCCATACCTATACAGGCCTTTCATGAGGTAAAATCTACACAGCTCCTCCTACCCCAAATAAAGCTCTAATTCAAAGGAAAACAAATTTGTGAGCTTCTATCCATTCTCGGATGGTACTTCTATCTCTTGCTCCTGCTATCTTCATAACAGGAGAAGAAGTAAAATAAAAAAGCAAAATGGGTGTAGCCAATGATTTTTTACCTGACACTGACATAGCAACAATGACCAAAAGAGATTTCCCTTCTTCCTTATTCCTTTTTATCCCCAATCCACAGCTGAGTCTTCAGAAATAGAGGAGCACAAAAGCCGAAATAAATAAGCAGATTGCTCCCACTGGTTAAATGGTCTTCCAGGTTTCAGCAAAATTACAAGAAGACAAAGCATTCACGAGGGAAAAAAACCTGTTAACATGAAATTAAACTTCACTTGAGGGATATTTGTTTTAAGTATGCCTCTGACAAAAGGCATCTTAAAATTTCAGGACTTAAAGTTACTCCTTGGTTCTTAGGCAATTCTGAAAAACTACAGCTAATGTACAGTGTATAACACGCCAGGCCAATCACTGTCCTTCAATTTAACTTACCTCCAAGGATTAGGAGGATAAAGCGATAGTCAAAAACATTTATTTATAGAATTTGTATATCATTCTATCTCAAGATTCTGGATGGCACAGATGCTTTAGTTACTTTTTGAAGGTAACGTAAGATACAAATGTGATAAATAAAATATTTATTTTATTTGTATACTGACATTATTTTTACAAATAACTCAAGGTGGTGAACATATCCAACACAACTTCCTTCTCCTATTTTTACCACAACAACAACCCTGTGAGGTGGCTGGGACTGAGAGAGAGTGACTGGCCCAAAGTCATCTAACTGTCTTTCATGGCTAAGGCATTACTGGAACTCACTGTCTTCTGTTTTACCCTAACCAAAATTGACTCTCCAGTTTGTTACACCTATTCCCCAAAAAATAGCCATGGAGAAAGGGGTTATAATTATGAACAGCTTCACCATCTACTTTCCACCACAAGCTTTTAGCCCCTATATGGTATTGTGCATGATAGCTACCCTAAGACCTATTTGATATTGCCTTAGCTGAACATTTGTCAGGCTCCAACTCTGTCCTAGGTCAAGGATGCATTGCTTTAAAAAAGAAAACGGGGGATTTCTTTACACTGGTGCTTCCAGATGTGACTATTTTTAAGATTAGCCTAAAAATCAGCCTGTAATTTTTCCCCTCTATCAATGAGCTCCCTGTTCATCGACATTCAAGACTTGTTCAGTCTGTTTTCCTGGAAAACTTTGAACAATCAGAGAGCAAACACAATGACATCAGATGTTCAAAGAGCAAAACCTGACTTGCTGAAAATGAAGGTTCTTTTTATTTGTAAAAATAATTTATTTGCTACTTTTTAAAAGACAGAACAAGTTTGCTTAAAATACACTTATAAATGCCTTACTAATATCATAATTAACATTTTAAAATTCTACTCAAAATTCTCATGTCCTACTTATAACATTTTTTTAAAAAATCTGCAATACACAGCCTAAAGACTGCTTTATAGCCACAAAAATATGTTCATAAATAACATGCTTTCAGTTACATTTCCATGGAATATAAAACACTCTCAGAAACAACTTCCTTTTTTTCCCAAACAAACCTCTAACCCTAACCCCACCCCCACCCACTTACACAAGTATATAGAGAGCAATTGTATACATTGAAAGGAAAATTCTGTATAGCATCGCTTAAGAGTCTGCAGCTCTCAAGTGTCTATTACTATTGCGATAAAAACTTTGACAGAGCATGTGTCCAAGGACAGTCAACCTGATTTGTAAAATGGCTACTTTATTGGTGTTGATGTTTAGAAAAATCATGCTACTCTAAGACGCAAATGTGCTCTAGCTTGCCTGATAAGATGATGATGGATGATAATAGTAGTAGTAGTAGTAGTAGTAGTAGTAACTCTAACACAAATTAATACCACTATAACTACGACATACAATGCAACAGTCTGTTATTTTTCTTACCTGCTTGCAAGGAAGAAAATTACTGGACAACGAATATTTTAAGCATTTAGTATACATTGTCTTTATAATCTGTAGAATAAAACTGTAAGGTGGATCAGTATCATAATATTGGTACAATATGGGTGGAGATATAGACTAATGTGGCTAAGGCCATATTATGCAATACATTAATGGAGGAGTGCCTTGAATCAAAGATTTCTCAATCCACACTTTCACATATGGCATGAACGAGTTCCCTCTTACAAAGACATGAAATTTCACATTACACCGACATCAGATTTTTAAAGACAACTGGATATACATTCCAATCAAATTATTACTAGTTACGTATTTAACAAATGTTAAAATACCAGGTGTTCTAGTATATGTATTAGAGATTTTGTCACTCTCTCTCAGCCCAAGCTATCTCACAGAATTAGCATATGGGGAAATAGGAGGCAGGAGTATTAAATAAGTTCACTGCCTTAAATTGTATATTAAAAAGGGGGTAATAAAATAGGTTGGAATTGAAAAATAATCAAATGATTCAAAGTGCAGACTGTGCAAAGGAGCAGAAGAAACAATAGATCATAAACTCAGTTCATGCAAGACGATTATACAAGTTGAGTGTAATGAACAAAATAAAACAGTCAAAATGATTCACTGGAATATATGTAAAACATATGTAAAAAGTATCACGTGCCAGTAATGAGAAATTGGTGGGAACACAGAGTTGAAAAACTGGTTACAAATGAGAAGGTTAAAAAAATGTAGGATTTCAGAATACAAACTGATAAAGTCTTGGTTCATAATAAACAGATTTAACTGTGGTTGAAAAGAAGAAAGTGTTTTGGGGAAATATTAAGAATTGACTTTGATATAACTAGGCAAAATATTAAGAATTGACAAGTTGCAGGAACTGGTTAGAAAGGATTTATCTTGACAGTAAAAGACTTTGCTCAAATCTATCTCAAACAAGGCCTGGAAATATACTTCACTATCTTTAAATCAAGCTACTAATGGGCAGAGAAATTCACTTGGTTACACCAAGAACAATCACTAAAATTATTCTAAGATGCTCAACTTACAACCACAATTGGGACTGGAAATCATAAGTTGTTTTGCAGTCCTAAATTGAGACATCCACATTGGGCAGTCGTTAAACAAATAACAACAGTTAACATGGTCATTAAGTGAACCGTGTGATTAAGCAAATCCATTGTCTTGAATGGGTGGGGATTTTTTTGCCAGAAAAAGCAATGGAAATCACGGCCAGTCGTAAAGGTAAGCCAATTGCCAAGTGCCAAAAATCTGGTCATATGATTGTGCATGTGGGTATGTGACATTTTATGAAGGGCAGAAGTGCTTTATAAGCTGTAAAGTACCCATTCTAAGGCCGTCATAACTCTGAATAGTCATAAAATAATGTGTCATAAGTCAAGGACTACTTGTCTCTTTCTCTTCATTATCTTAGAGATAAAAGGAGATGAGTATTTTACTTATCCTAAGGTGTCAGATAGATAGTGTTACTTATCCAACTTGATATCCAAAATACTTGGATGGTAGATTATCAGAAAATCCAGAGCTTGGTAGATTGGATAATGAAGAAAATTCCTCAAGAAAGTATTGTAATGGCAAGCCATCTCTATATGATTAACAAGAAAACTATATGGATATATTCATGAAGTCACCAAGAATCACAACTTCAAGTTCGAAGAAAATAAGGCTTTTAATGCCTGGGACAGTGTAGGAAAGAAAATTAATATCAAGCACATTAGAAAATGCAGGTACAATTCTCTATCTTCAAAACAAGCAATGGCAGGGACCTTCACTAATTATTTGCCATATCTGTGGTTTGTCCAGTAGCCAGCGCTGAATCAGTGAGCAGTAACAAAGCACGTGTTTCGCAGAATTTCCTATTTAGCATATTATCAATTTATTCACTCAGGTCTCCAGTATTCAGAAAACAACATCAAACATCTTGGGAAATTATGTATCAATAACTACAAATTCTTCCACAACAAACAAAGTAGTAACAAAAGAGAGAATCCCAGTTAGCATAAACTCTAGAGCACAGATTTTATTTAAAATCAAGTATCTGAAAATATAACTTTTAATTTAGAAACATATTAAATTTGAGTTTCCAGTATTAGCTACAGTAAATTATTTACAATATAACTTAAAATATTCTGCCCCAAAACACAAAACTGCCAGTCATGATTTTTTTAAAATAAAGAAAGCATGATAAGCTTGTCTCTACTACTGCATCTTAAAATGGCTCCATTAATGCTATAGTAATGGGGAAATATATTAGGAACATATATTAATGCAATCTTCATGTCTACTGTCTTCTACCAACTACAATGCTCAGTATTCAGAGAAAGCTGCCACGTGAATCTGATCTGATCCATGCTCTAATTTTCTTCCCAGGAAGAGGATAAGATCAAAGAAGTTCAGTTTTACAATTGACAGACAGCAGTGTAAATATGCAGGAATAAATATGCAGGGCCAACTACGTGTGAGGCCCTGAGGACGGAAAGCTTTGGATTGCTATCAGTATTCCCAATGGTCAATGTTCTCCATCCCATATGCTCTCTAATGTCTTCCTTGGCCCTTTCCATAAATGCACACTTTGAAGCCATTACTGCAGATGCATAGAAGGGAGGCAGGAGGAAAAAAACCTGCAAGGCAGACTAAGTCAAAATATCCAGAGTAAGGATATTTTCTGCAGCTGTACAGTTATCGTCCCTCAAAGCAGCTTCTTAAAATGTATTCCTCCAAGATATTTCAACAGCAAATCCTACTGTAATGTTAAATTCACTTAAAATAAAAGATTACTCACACACAGATGCATGCACATACATAGTGTTAACTGACATATTGATTTGGAAAGATGGACATAAAATTACCATTCACCACAGAAGATGAAACAGCATCCTTCTGCCGCTACCCCCAACCCCCTCCGGGACCTACTCAAACATACATTTCAGGCACCACAAAAGCAGAAGACTATCAGATCAAATGCAGAGGGAACATCCAGAACTGAGGTATTTTGGATATTACAAGGATAATTTAAAAACAAAATGCAACATTTTTTTTTCCTTTTTGTGATCTCTTTCGCATCTCAGGACCACCACCTATGTGAACGGCGGGGTGGGGTGGTGGATAATGTGACCTGAAAGGCTTTGCTCATGTTGAACACACGCTATTTCCATTGATATCCTGGAAGGGCAGAATAGCGTGAAAGGAGAGCAACTACCCCCCCCCCTTTTTTTTTATGCAGAAAGAGAAAAAGGGAGGATTTCATCACTGGGAAGAGGAAAGGAAAGCAGTAATGTCCCCTTATTAGAGAAGTGGGTAGATGGCTTTCCTTGAAAGAATACGATCTGCTGATGGAGGGGGGGGGCTTTTCTCTTTCCCTGGGCGGAGGGAGGCCTCCGTCCTACTAAGACTGAGAGATGCCCAAGCATGAGAAGGTGGCAGCTGCCTTCATCGGGACCGACGTTCCCCAACGTGGTGCCCACCACCCAATATTCCCCGAGATTATGGCACCAGCACTGTGAGCCAAGGCATCCGAAGGCCTAGCTGGCAATCTTGGGAGCTGTAGTCCCATTACACCTATTCACATCTGGACGGCACCGGCCTGGGGAAGAATGCTCGGTGCTACCTCCACCCACCCACCCCACCCCGGGCCCCGCCGTGATGCTCGTCACCCGGCATCTTACCGCGATCACGTTGACGAAGGTGGTCTTGCCCGAGTACTGCAGCCCCACCAGGGTCAGCTCCATCTCCTCCTTCCAAAAGAGCGCCCGGAACCAGTCCAGCAGCTTCGTGAAGAGCGCCAGCATCCTGCCTTCGACTCCCGGCCCCGATCGTTCAGCGCAGCCAGGCCCAGCGCCTTTATTCTTCCCCCCCGGAACGATCCGGCCTTGCCGCTACAGCCGCCGGGGTCTATAGCTCGCCTCGCTCCAGTCGCTCAGCAGCGCTGATGGGTGGGGTCAGTCAGCAGCTCTCCGGCCGGGGTGGAGCCGCTGATCTCGACGGTCTCTGGCGCCCAACCCAGCAGTGGCCTCTAGAGAAGCGGAGGACTCCGCGCCGAGGCGAGGACCTCGATTCGTTCTGCCGAGGCCTAGGACGCAGTCGGACGTCAGATCTACTCTGCTTTGCAGTCGAAGCTGAAGATCCGCCCGAGCCAATGGCTGAGGCAGGCTGGCGTTCGTCTGACACACGCCAGCGAGTCACGTTTCAGAGGGTTGTGTGAAGCCGACCCTGTGATTAATTTATGGTTTACCGGGCGTAGGGGGACCCTTCGGAAATTAGATTAATTGAATAAATCACGGTTAAAATAATCAAGGGTAAATCTGTTGGGCAAAAACACAGCCATTCGGACAGCACTCGCTAAGGCTCGGGATTGTTGCACAAAAATCCATTTCTGATTCAGAGAAATGTCCCTGTTGTAACCATGAGAGTAAAAAAAAATATAAATCAATTGCAGATGCCAGTTTGCCACTTGAAGCTTCGTTTGTGTCCCACTTGGTAAGTACAGGCTACTGATGAGGAGGCAAAGAACTAGAGCCTTGAAACGATCATTGCTTTATTGCAGGATGGAAATCCCAGCTGTCTTGGAGAAGGTACTGGGTTCATCCCTTACCTCTCAAGGACTCAACAGTTTGGGATTCTTGTTGCCCTATCATCAACTTTCTTTTGCAGGAAGATGGTAGAGAAGCTAGTGGGATGGTAATTACAAAGAACCTTGGGAAAAGCAGATTGTCTGGATACGCATACAGACACAATCCGCTGTCAGGATTCAGATCTGGATCTAGATAGAGCACAAATACTGCATTCATTGCTCTCATGAATGGTACGTGGTGGGATTTAAATATGGGAAATGTGACCATCCCTGTCCTCTAGATATCTCAAAAGTCTTTAGTACTATACTCTCAAGGGGGCACAGTGGCTCATGAGGTTAGAATGCTAGGGTAACAATCAGCAGCCTTGAGTTCAAGACCTGTTGCTGCCGTGGAGTGGGGTGAGCTCCCGTCACACGCTCCAGTTCCTGCCAACCTAGCAGTTCGAAAGCAGACGACTGCAAACAGATAAATAGGTACCACTTTGGTGGAAATTTCACAGGAACACAAAAGGCATCCCCAACTGGGCGTCCCCTGGGCAGTTGGTAAATCCTTTCACCACAGAAGCATTTGGGTGCTTCCAACACAGAAGCATTACTATGCCCTCAACCACAATATCCTTATTAACTACTTACAATGGTTGAAAGATTCTAAAGGTAGTCCTTGACTTACAACCATTCGTTTAGAGACCCTTACAATGGCGCTGTAAAAGTGACTTATGACCAGTTCTCACACGACTGTTGTAATATCTCCATGGTCACATGATCAAAATTCGGGTGTTGGCAACTGGCATGTATTTATAATAGTTGCACTATCCCATGGATTTAGTCCTACCTATTTGAAGCTATTTTCTCCATGCTACAAATCAGGAGCTCTAGTCTTCCTCAAAGGAGTTATTATGAAGTCTGACTTTGAGTCTGTTGGAATATACAAGAGTAAGAATACTTCTTGGTGGAATTCCCTCTCCCTTGAAATGCAGATCAGTTCTTCTCATCTCTGCTTCAAGAAGAGACTAAACACATTTTTATACTGAAATAACTCCTGTTAGGATTCTGGTTTTACAATAGGTGCTTTTGGATTTTTTTTTCTTGCTGTTGTTTTATTATTGTTGCTTATGGATTTTATATTTTATGGAGAACTGTATTTTTGTAATTGTTAGATTTTATTGCTTATGTTGTCTTACAAGGTTAACTATAGAAGCCTGGTTTTACTGGGAGGTAGCAGGGTTTATATATGGTAAAGAAATAAATATGAATACTTATCAGACCAAGTGGTCTAAAATTCAAATTAACTCATTAATTTAACAAGCAGTTTTTGAAAAATATGTGTGACCTGTTTGTGCAGGTGTGACAATTTGATGATTTCAATTTGCTGTCTTAGAGAAATGGCAAAGAAAGACAAATAGCAGAAGCTACTAAATGAAGTGGAGTCAATCAGTTTAAATTTTATGGTTCATTTGCCATCTGAAATATTGCTTTAATCAGGTTTCATTCTCCAATACAGTAGTGTAATTGCATGTCTTCCTTCAAATTATGCTTTTTCAGAAGCCTTTAATTTTTGCTTCCACCTATAACTCTTGTTTTCTTCACTCTTGCCAATCAGGGTCAAAAGACACTTCTAATTCTAAACTAAGGAAAAATGCAAGGTACAATTTATCTTTTGAACTATTGCCATACTATAGAGCAGAATTCACTTTTATGGGATCTTTGTTTTTTGTTTTTAAAAAGCTAAGATCCATCAACCAGATAAAGTAAAAGGTAGTGGCTTAAAAAGATAAAGCCAGCTGCTTTCTGCACTCCTTAAACTAAATCCTGAATGATCTGCATACTATATAAAAATACAAATCTCTATCTGAGTTAGCACAAATGAGGAGTGTTACGCTTTAATTATAGGAGGAGCAAACAGCTATTTTGTTCCCACTGAAAAAAAAAATTGAGATCATTGCCTCTTCCAAATCCTTCAAAAAACTATAGGAAGGCTGTAATTTAATTTCAACCAATCTGTACCTTAGAAAGTTAGACAAAATAGCATTGTCTCTCATATATTATAACTTCAACGTCTCAACTCTATTTATCAAATTTATATAGCTGCCCATCTCACAAATGCGATCCTGGGAAGTCTACAATAAAACAAATGGTTAAAAACAAGTATAAACAACCTCTAGAAGCAATTAAATATACATAAAATTGTGAGAGAATGGACCCACATCCTATACAGGTAGTCTTTACTTACTTACCATGTTTAGGACTGTCAGCTCCATTGCTTAAATGACATAGTCAAAATGAAATGCCATGTGGCATGCTGACTTACAACAGTTCCACCTGCTATCATTAAGCAACTCACCTGCAGTTGCTGAGCACGTTACATAACTGCAACTTTGCAATTCCTGTTTCCTTCCCAATTGAGTTTATTTTTTATTATTATTTTTTATTTATTGAATTTGTATTGCCACCTATTCGCACATGGCGACTCAAGGCAGCTTACAGAATATAAAACATCATTTAAAACAATAAAATAGGATCAAATAAATTAAAATATAATAATATAATAATATAATAATAATAATGGCTCAACAGACTGGAAGTCTGTTATTAACATCTGCTGCTTGCAATTACTGCAAGTTCGAGTCCCACCAGGCTCA
>JANHZT010001578.1:93262-107509 GCA_032468215.1 Stegonotus admiraltiensis | reverse complement strand
AGAAGCGATTCGACTCAGGCACGGATTCGACTCAGGCACGGATACTCGCGACTCAGTCCTGCCCTAAACCTGCCGGTCGCAGGCAGCGGCTGTGTTGGCGGCGCCGGCATCCTTCATGCCAAGGCTTTGAGTTCACCCTCGTATGCGGGAAGCCTGTTGCCGCAGAGGCAGCTACAGCTGGAGAGCCTCCGGGGAAAGGGACCCGAGGGGTCCCGCGGTGCCTCTTCCTCTCGGGAGCTTGTCCGGGCACCCAATGCTGCTGCTGCTGATAGTGGTCCTGCCCTTCCTTTGGGCCCCCGCACTGGCCCACGTCTGGGAGGTAAGCACATCCCTCATCTGAGGCTTTCCTCGCGGGAGCGGGTGGGCTTTCTCCGCGTGGGGCGGGGCGGGGTGAGTAGAGGCAAGGAATTAATTTGTGACAAAACAAACGAGACCAAACAAGATGCGTGCAGCACTAAGGCGCGGTATTGACCTGGTTAAATGCGCTTGCAAATGCAACCGTTCGGTATTAACGCAAGGCTGCGAAAAGAGACGGGGAGGCAGGCTGTACTCAAGTTCCTGAACAAGCCTTCCCCAACGTGGTGCCCGCCAAAGAACTGAATGGCAGTATTAATTCAGTTGGTCCAGCTGCTGGACATTCTGTTGAGGGTGGGGGGAACTGAGAACTGCAAACTGCAACCCACCATCCTCTAGAAATATCTTAAGTTGTTGAAGGGAGCTGGTATAAAGTTCTGCATTACCCTTGCTCACAATTTTCCTCAGAAAACTTGCTTTTCTTATTCACAGGGCTGCTTTGGTATGGTTTGAATTGAAAACTATGGTTTATAATTTCGCAGTGTGTGAGCTCAGATATTTTGGTCAAAACTAGGGTGAGTTGCCTGCTGAATTTTAGGAAACTACTACCATGAGTTATATTATATTAACCCTTCTTACCTTCATCTGAGAATTTTCTTGCCACCTTGTGTGGCTTCCTTAATGTTTCTATCCAAAGTTGATAAACTGTAAACCATAGAGGCGCAACTCTGTGACTTTGTTGCAAGAGAGGACTTCTCATGCTGTTTTCTTTTGGGGTAAACACCTTATGCAGAGTCCAAGAAAAGAGTAAGACAAAGAGAATACACTAATGAGATTAGAAAATTAAAAGCAAGCATAAAACCAGGCCAACACTATTTTCTTCCTGTGTACTTTTTTCTGTTTTTAGAAATTATCCTTGTTTCTACCACATCATATTTTATACAATGCTGTTTTTCTTTAAGCTGTTCTCCTTTCTGTTTCGGAAAATCTCAATACTTCATCCAACTGTGACTTTCTTCGTTCTCACTTCCATATATCAAAATAGGCACATGTTTAAACACAATTTTCACTTCTTTCAACAGATTCCTCATAATAGACCATTGCTGCCTTTGCACCATTATTTGGGCATGTTAAAATGTCTGCATTCATGTTCCTATGTTAAATGTCCTACCAAAGTACACAAATTCATCTGCTTGCTCTAGTTCACGGGTGTCAAACGGGTGTCAGGTTGCCATCATGTGACGTTTCGTGACATTTTTTTCCCTTTGCGGAGCTGAGGTAGGCATGGCCTGCATGTGACGCATTTGGCCCGCGGGCTGCCAATTTGACATCCCTGTTCTACTTTATACAATTAATGTATGACTTGCAATCATTTACTCCATTTTTCTTGTGTAGTATGACTACTGTAAGTCTTCGATGCATTATTTTTCAGACCCATAATCCCTGGTGCATCATTCAATTTATCTAAACATTCTGTGCAAATTATTATTATTATTTATTATTTATAAATGTATTATTAATAACACATTTTATCCTTTTCATTCATAAATACTTTCACTTCCCTGCATGTATTTGTCATATCTTGTTCATACAATCAGGCCATCTTTATTAGGCTCCATGATACCCTTGCCTTTCTCTTACTTTAAGAAACACACAATTTTCCTTTCTTATACTTTTTATCATACATACCTCTTATATTCTAAGGAGCAATCTCCTATATGCAGTGGTCCTAACAATGTGGCGCATAGATACTGACTTCTATCCCAATTGTGTTTTGGTCAATTAAGTTTTACCATATTTTTTAGTAAGATAGCATAAACTAGATCACCCATTTTATTCTGCCTATGCATCATGCAGTATTCCTTGTTGGTAGTGGTAAGGGCATAGTTGGCACAATTTGACCAGTAGGATATTATTGGAGCCAAGAATTAAATATATGTCTGTGGTGATTCTCAAACATCCAGATCATAGTTGTTCCAAATATGCTTTTCAAGAGGCAACTGGACTTTCTTGTTTTTTTTTTCCTTGAAGACTTCTTGGATAAGAAGTGAAGTGTCTTCAAGGGAAAAACCAAGAAAGTCCAGTTACCTTTTGAAAAGCACCTTTGGAATGACTAAATACAGAAATTGGTTATACATACCGGTATGTATGGTATCTGGGCTTCCTTATCATAGTTTAAAAGGAAAAGCAAATGCAGAAGGTTACAGATATTACTGGAAAAATGGGGAATGGGATGAGGGTTTGATTCTTTGCCATCCATTTTTTATTTAGAATTATGGTCTTTTCTCTTTTCCTTCCATTGGTAGCTTTTCCCCCAGATGATTGAAATAAAGAACAAGTGTAACAAGCCTTCCTACCACTATTTTTATACTTAAATTTCCATGTTGTACATCAACCATAAAAGCTTAAAGGGGGTTGCATTTAATATCTGGCTTTGACCCTATGTTCTCCTACTCTCAGACAAAGCCCTTTCCTGAGCACCAAACAAATTTTATGTAAGGGATCCCCAGAGCTGTAGTGTAATAACTTGACCTTTGAACCAAAGGAGTTCAAGTGAACAAACTGAAGCACACTACAGAATAAAGCAAATTCAGTTCCTTTGAACAAGAAACAGTACCTACTGATGAGTTTGGTTTCCAGAAAGCACAACTTGGATGCAGGTGATGAGACCTTGGCATTGTATGCTCAGCTTAGCTATAGTCAAAACAATGATAACGGCTTTCTACTATGAAGGAAGCAGTATCTGTCCTTTAAATAGTTCTGTGATTATGGAGATGTTCAATAGAATTCTTTCTGATCAGCAAAGGGGGTAATACTAGGCTGTGAGACGTTTCTGTTCAACCCAAAATATGAGGCAGGCATAATTCTGATAACTGCAAGCTGTGCTATAGTAATCTATGTGGTTTGAAACACCAAACCAGAATTTCACAGGCAAGTACAGACAAAAAGAAAAGAAAAAGCAGTAGCTCTTGTGCATAAATCTTGTGCAGTTTGGTATCACACATTTTTCCTCTTTGTTACATTTGTATTTATTTATGTTATGATTTAGTCACTGAGTCTTGTCTGACTCTATGTAAGCCCATGGGCCATAGCACGCCAGGCCCTCCATCCTCCATTGTCTCCTGGAATTTGCCTAAATTCATGTTCATTGCCTTGATGACACCATCTAATCATATTATGGTTAGATGGTTAGAAGGGGAGAAGGAGCCCCTTCTCCTTTTGCCTTCAATCTTTCCCAACATCAGGGTCTTTTCCAATGAATCCTCTCTTCTCATTTGGTGGCCAAAGCATTTGAGCTTCAGCTTCAGTATCTGTCCTCCCAAATAACAGGGTTGATTTCCTTTAGGATTGACTGATCCTTGATCTCCTTGCAGTCCAAGAGACTTTCAAGGGTCTTCTCCTACACCACAATTTGAAAGCATTATTTATTTATATCCCATCTTTATTATTTTTAGGCAGCAAACATATCCAGCACACCTTCCTCCTATTTTTTGCAGTGCAAGTGGGACTTCAGAGTTCCATGGAGTTCTTCATAAGATGTCCAGCCAGGAATTGGCAACATCTTACATTAGATACAGAAAATAATAATAATGATAGGGAAAAGATTTCATTAAGTTAGGAATTTCTCACTGCAATACAGATGTAATTTTAATAGTGTGGGGCTTCCTTCATCAAGAAGCGTTTGAGAATTGCTTATTGTTTGTACTTTATTCACTTTTGCCACTCTGAATCATGAAATTAAGTTAAAAAGTGAAGAAATAATTGTATGTGTTCTAATCATACAGGATGACAGATGCAATCAAACAGAATGGCAAAAACCTTTAGATGGAGGAGCATCAAATGAGAAAGGTAAGCCCTTTTTACCCATTTCACTGTCAAGTAACTCAGGGCAGTTTTTACCCATTATCACTGGGAATTGCCAGATAGAACATTTCAGGAGTAATCACATTGTACCCTGGGCCATCAAAATTATAATGTGTCCACATGCTTTTAAAGCCACAATAATTTCCCTGGAGACCGCTCCAAGGAACAATGGGATAGAGATTGAAGGGAGTCAGCAAGGTATTTCTCGTCTTTCTTGCCTTAATTTCCCAGGGAGATGCGGAGAAAGGGCTTGACTTGGGGAATGTAAGATTTCCTCTCCTTCCACTCAGTTCAGCATCTGTGGAAACCTACATTTGGAAAAAAAAATCCTTTTAAGTCAAAGATTCACAAACATAGTGGCTGAGAAATACACTAGACCATGGTTAACTGAACTATGGTTTACTGAATTAATCCGATTAGGCTTCAGTTTACACAACAAACTGAAGCCTAAAATAAATACAGAGGCTGGATTCACACAACATGCCAAAGTAAGCTATAGCTGTCTAATTTGAAATGTACTGTGTCATTCAGTAATAGTTAAAATGATCCTGGCATTAAATTACATAAAATTTCAAGTTTGTGCTTGTGGAATATATTTATGCCTATAGGCCTATTCTTCATGTACAAAATAATGTTCTGTTTTGCTTTGATTCATATAAAGTATTATGTCAACCTTTTTTATTGGATTCTTCAGAATTTGAGAGCATGTTATCAATAATCACAAATATTTTCCACTATGGGTATATGTCCAGTCAAAAAACTACAGTTGAGAAGGCTAGTCCTGGCATGTTCTGTATTATTTTAGGTTATTTTTATTTATTTTTCTGTGCAAGCTTCAAAATAAAGCACTGGGCCTCAGTCACTCACAATTATATTCTAGAAATGCCTCTGGGGTGGAGGGGGGCAAAGGCTTTGTTGGAAATACAGGTTATGCTTAGAAGTTTGTGCTTTCCTTTGTAGCACTTTGTACTAATTAAGTTTTTTTTAAAAAAATATTAGGTGAGGCATAAAAGACAGTGTCCATGCACATTGGCATCATGTTGTACACACATTGAGTCATTAAGTTCAGGCAGGTTACAGATCTCAATGTCTGTTTTTTCAAAATACATTAAGCTAAAATTAAGTATAACATAATAGGATTTAGGGCAATCAGTGGCTGTAACCAGTTTTCAGAGAATCTTCCAATCCTCAGGTTCAGCTTTTCTGGAAGCACTCTGTGCTGCAGTGGATGCTGCACTCAGCAAACCCTGGGTACCCTTTTCTGAACAAGCAAAAATGTATTTTGCTAGCACTAAGATGCCATGTTGCATATGTGTTCAAGAGGAGCAATAGCAGGCCATTACTTTTAAAACTTGAGTTCATTCTTTTCCAATAGCAATGAAACCAAATACAGATTGTAGAGAGCCGACATTTTCTTGAGGTTTTTTTTTGTCAGTGTTAATTAAATCAGGCCACATGCTTGCTCAACCATTAATTGTAGCATGCAGGAATCTCAAATAGGTCAGTTCAGCACATGCCACATACATAGCAATTACCAGAGGAAATTGTCAAGGATAAGACCAGCATAGACTGTAAAACAGGTTTTGCAAGCAAACAGATTTGTACTTTTTTTTTTAATGTTAGGAACCAAATACAGTATTTCTACTATAAAATAAACACAAAACTTTCTAATTATAAACTCTTAAAAGTATTTCTTACCATGGATTAGTAACTAAGTTCTTCCTTGAACTGTTAATAAAGCCACTCTATATGCTGGATTTTAATTACCTAAGATGCCCCCATATCTTTTTTTGCCCCCAGATTTAGTATAGCATAAACTGTCATTAGAGCTCTGTTGTTCAGAAGTGTGAAATATTAATTTCAGTTACGAGATATATGTAGATATAAAAGTAGAAAATGCTGAACAGTAATAGTATGACTGATGTTATAAGGCAGCAGTGTCAAACTCAAGGTCCGGGGGCCGGATCCATGCATGCAGGGGACCGCCAGAAACCGGAAGAGCAGTTCCCCGGCACACATATGCATGCTGGGAAGCTGAGCTTCCAGTTTCCGGCATTCCCGCACACATGAAGACCAGCATGCACACCAGAACCCAGAAGCTCAGCTTCCCAGCGTGCACATGTGCACCATGGAGCTGCTCTTCCGGTTTCTGGCATTCCCGCACGCATGAAGACCAGCATGCATACTGGAAAGAAGAGCAATGAGCGATGGCTGGTGTGCCCGGAGAGATGGCTCTGCGTGCCACTTCCGGCATGCATTCCATAGGTTCGCCATCACGGGTCTAGTATATTGCAGCAAGTGAGCTGACATGATGATAAAGCACAGGTATCCAGATTTGTTGAACATTTTAATTTTTGTGATTTTGTCTATAAATGCACACGTTTCGTCTGAGAGCTGTAGATGACAGGAAGTTACTTTTTCCCTTTTTAAAATCTGTAGGTGGCCACACCTGGAAATGTGGAAACCTGTTTTATATTTCCTAATTTAAGAATGTGAATTTAAATGTATGTGCAGCATGAAGAGCCAGAATAAATGTGGCTCAGTTATGATGTTCATCTTTAGTCTTTTAATTATAGGCTGAGCTTTGCATCTATATTCAGATAGATATAGTGATCAGTCCATTTCTTGTATAAGATGTCTGTCAATTGCATGAACCTGGTATATGAACTACAGTTCAGACCTTGAACTGTAGTACATCGTAATTGAGTCAGGAATTATGGTTGTAAGTCATGATGGTTGTTAAACAGGTCACCGTATGACTGGAGTACTTTTATAATCTTATTTGCAGTGATTGTTAAGTTATCATGGCAATCATAAGGGGAACAGGATGGTTATTAAGTGAACATGGTGATCATGAAGCAAATTCATGGTCTGCAATGGGCATTTTTTTGCCGAAAATCGGAAGTAAATACCAGTTTCCAGCAAAAACATTGCAAATTGTGAGATGCTGCAAACAGCCATAAATGCAAGCTGGTTGCCAAGCACTCAAAATGTGATCAGGGTGGCTTCAAATCTTTGAGTCTGGGTCCTAATTAGCTCTAAGGAGTTCCATCATAACTTTAAATTGTATGTGCTGTAAGTCAGTCTCAGTTCAACTGATTAAGTGCCCACTGGTATATGTCAGGTAGACAAGAAGCATTGGGAATAAAATTAAAAGCACCAAATGCTAGAAAGCAATACATTTGCTAAGCACCATATGTTCTATCTTCTGCAGGATACCCATTGAATGTGACCATCAACAATTGGGGTTATTCAAATGCTCTCTTTCTAACCTGGGAATATCTCTTGGGAGGTGCCGAGAGCTTCTCATTAGCTCTTTATGACTTGGACACAAATACTCTACTGCAAAATGGATCATCTACACTTAATACCACCAGCTTCAGCTTCCAAGGTTTGCTTCCTGGGACACAATATATGATTGAAATCACTGCATTGCTTGCATGTGCACAGAATTCCAGTAGAAGAATCACTGGGCAGACAGGTAAGAGAGAAGTTTATAGCTTGGAATCATTTTCAGCAAATTTGCATTCTGATATACGGTGATTGTCCTCTTCCACTTTGATTCATACATTCAATATTTTGTCATGTTTTCAAGCCACAATGTCCAAAACTAATCTCACAAAATAAAACCATACAAGTTCTGGGCACATCCTTGCATGAATAGTAGTATCTAAGTCAACTGATAGCAATATACTTTCTAGCAGATGGCCTAGAAAATTCATCACAGCTACTTAAACAGTAGTTCAAAACTTTAAGATATATAGTATGTGTAAAGGAAAGGTCATTATTCCATAATCCATTATCAGCTGTTACGTTTCATTTAAAAATTCTGAATTTGGAAGACAAAAATGATAGGTTGTTTTTGGGTTATAACACTTTTCATTAAGTTCTCATTCTGTTTTTTAAATACTGCATTTCAAAACAGGTATATACATTGGAATAAATATCACATTCAAGTTCATTTGTTTCTTTTTACTGCCTGTTACATGATTTTTCATGTAGGTAATAATGAACGCATTCCTCCAAATTTGAATAGACTGGCATCTTATACAACAAAATGCTAGTTGTTTTCTCTTTCTAGCCTGTAATTTGTATTTTCAAGTGCGTATGGAAATAAACAAAGGCACTCTGATATGTAGTCTATCCATGTGACTTGCACAGAAGACAGATGTAATTGTGTGACGATAATGCCAGAATCTGCAGTATGTTGGCAGCAATGTCAGCTCAGCATTATTTTGCAACAGGCTGTTCTTACTATGGCAGTGCCATAAGCACTGCAACATTCTGACATTGTCTTTGTGGACATAGGAACCTCAGTAGCCACTCATTGCAGAGGTAGTTCATAATTTTCTGTTGGTCCATCTGAAGTGGGCGATTACGTTCAACTATATACAACTCTTTTTTTTTTCATAGAAAGGCTTTTCAGGCTTATAATAATCTCAGAAAGGTGCATGTGCTCATCAGCAGAAACCTGCTCAGTAGGGTTTTTTTGAGTGGGGGGTGGATAAATCCTATTTTAGTACAATTCAGAACTTTCATTGTCAAGTTGCAGATAGTTTCAAGAAAGTGGCAACAAAATGGAAAATAAGCTGCTTATTTGCATATAGATTCCTTGCACATGACTATTTGCATATAGGTTGAGAATTTCCTTGTCCAATCCCGAATGCACCAAAAGAATCAACTTTCTCAATAATTATGCTTTAAAACTTTCATTGTCCACCTTTTTTATTTATTACCAAACTGCAAATTCAACACTGCAGTAATATTTGGGAGTATGTTAACATGAGAGCTTCAGGTATGATCATTGAAAGTGTAACATCTTGGTATGGATGCCTTTTCTCATTGACAACTATTTTTTTTTTGAACTTGTGTTTTATTTAAGAACCATTACCTGTGCGGGATGTTACTTTGAGTCATGAAAGTCCTTCAGTATTATTGGCCTCCTGGAGTGAACCCCCAGGTGGGAAAGATGTCTACCAGTTGGTTCTCTACCACATAGATTCACAGGCTCTTGTCAAGAATGTAACCATTGCTAGAGGAACCACCACTTTCCGCTTTGAGAAACTTTTACCAGGCAGTGAATACGCCCTCCGTATCACCACATGGGCTGGATATTACAAAGCAAGCACCAATTCACGAGGATGGACAGGTATTGAGAAATGGGTAGATTAACCAGTGGGCTAGAGAATAAAATCAATTATGTGCAAGTGAAAGTATTAGCAGAATCCATCCAGCTGTACCAATAGGCCCACGTCCCTTGATTGTTTATGTATGTTTCATAAATAGTTTGTGAGGTACAGCTATAGCAAGTAAGTCAGGATTATTGAGTCAGACTTGATAAAACCATAAGAAGATGATATATCATCAAGACAGAATTTCTTTTCTTTTGAAGCAAAGCAGCACAGTTTGAAGTATATCTGAAAAAATTGAGTACAGAACACCTCCAAAAGTTATTTCAAATTGTAATATTAAATGGTACAAGAGAGAAACAATTCCCTCTAATAAAATATAAGTGAAATATATTTCATTTCATTAATTTAACAGTTTAGATGTCAACATAATTAAGCCAACTTTCATATTTGTTCAAGTCAAACAAACCACTCAAAGGCCATTTTGGCCTAGAAAAGGTATATGTCAGTAGGCTGAATTTTTTTGTTAAAAAAAAACCTTCCAGATTTAGGTAGTTTATGAACATATTTGTAAGGTAGTTGCAATTCCATGTTCCTAAGACTAATTTATCAGTGCAGGCTACTTGTTTCCATAGATTTGTGAGAAAGATGGATTCCTTCTGAGAATGATGACTCTCTCTGACTCTCTTTTCTGCCAACAGCTCCCAGTCCTCCCAAGGCCCTGACATTCCAGAACAACAATTCCAGCTCCAGTTTGATTGCCTCATGGACTAACTCAGAGGGAGCAGAATGGCTGTATTTCACTCTGCAGAACCTGCACACCCCTGCTGACAGCAGGACAGTGTCACTTAAGAGAGGCCTAACTAACTACACCTTTCAGCACTTGGAGCCTGGAACATCCTATCACCTGGAGGTTAAAGCTTTGTCTGGGCCTTACCTGGTTAAGGGTCCCAATATCACTGTTTATACATGTAAGTATGCAGCAATCTATTTTCTTACAATACTTGGAAGTGGGCAGACCCTACGAATCAGATGAATTTCAGAAGAGTTTCACAATTACCTGTGTGAGAATAGAGAGTTTCTGTTCTAAGAGGCCAAAAGCTTTATTTATTATTGCTTTATAAGGATACCAAATCCTCTCTCTATAAATAGATGGAATTTTTAAGGCTGGTTATAAAGAGAGACTTATGGTGTTTGTTCTCTACTCATGTTTCCCTAGTGTAGGAGTTCCTTCAGAATTGTCCTTTTGAATAGGTAAACTATATATATTTTATTTATGTAGTCACAAGTTTACAATTCAAACTTTTGCTCAAGTTACCTGCTGCATCTGATGCTTAATTTTTAAAGCAGGTGGTCCCTTTGGATCCCTTTGCCTAGCATTAAGCTATCTCTGTGTTCTAATACTAATATTTTTTTCCAGAATTTGCAAACCCTGATATTTTGTTACTTTTTCTATTCAGTTTTCATCAGTATGACTATCTCCTGGTGTTGCTTTTTTCCTTTTCAATAATTATTGTCTGATATGTTGTGTTTCAGGTACTGTATCTGTATTTTTTCAGTTAGTCTATACTTTTTCACTTTACTGAAATTATTTGTGAATTCTGTCATAATTTTTTTTTGCATTACTATTAATGGACATTGGAGCTGGCATCTTCTCAGCTGACATCTGGCAGTTTGTTTGACGCTTCTGATAGCAAGGCAGTTGCCCTTATAGTTCTCAGCCTCACTGAAGAGAGAAAATTTGCTCCAAGGGGAAATTATTATTGTTACTGTTGTGACAGTTATATTGTTTTACTTTCTAGAATTCAGTTCTTTCTGGAAATCAACATGATGCAACTTGAGTCTTTTATCCTCCTTTCATTCTTTATATTCAAAAGAACTGTGTTCTGTTCCTTCTTTAAAGTCTGTGTTTCCCCTAGAGCCATTATATTTTTAATTAAAACTATATCACATTTTCCTGCATATTGAATTCATGTTCTAAATATTTCCTTATCTATTTGAGCAATCCAGAGCAGTAAAGATCAATTTCTGATTGAGTATTCAGTTGGATGTGGTCTGGAAAAATATGCCTGTCTTGATACTTCTGTTTCTCATTATAGAGTCTATTGTGCTAAGTAGATCTTAGTCTACTTAGAAGTATGTGAGCAATTGAGAATTTGAAGAGCTGTGATTGAGTGACAGATCTTTAGAATGTTTATTTAAAAGTAGTTTCTTCTTTGTGTGAAATAAGGGAGATGAATTGTGTGAAATAAAGGAGATGCATTGTACTCAAGAGTCGCCCTATTTAATTATCTCCAGATCTATTTATTTATTTATTTATTTATTTGATTGATTGATTGATTGATTGATTGAATGAATGAATTGAATGTGTTATCTAACCAAGTGTGATTATAAACACAAGGAAATTGTCTCTGGTGCAGAAACTCTCGGTGTACATGCAAAGCAATAGAATAATGATAATCATAATACTAATAATGGGGAGTAAGAAAAATAATGATAAATAGTTTACTACAGTCCTACTACATGGTATATATACATAGACATTGGACAGCACTGTGAGAATTAGGTGTTCAGTAGATTGATGGCCCAAGAGAAAAAACTGTCCCTGAATCTAGTTGTTTTGGCCTGCAATGGCCTTTAGCACCATCCCAAGGGGAGGAGTTGAAACAATTTATGTCCAGGGTATGAGGGATCTGAAGATACCTTCTCAGCCCTCCTTCGCACAATATACAGGACTTCTATAGAAGGCAGGCTAATTGCAATTGTTCTTTCTGTAGTCTTAAGTATCAGTTGGAGTCTATACCTGTCCTGTCTGAAAACAAACAGTTATAGAAGTACAAATGACAGAGTCAATAATTTCTCTGTAAAACTGTATCAACAGTTCCTCAGAAGTTCTTAAGTTCATACAGGAAGAACATTCTTTGTTGTGCCTTTTTAATGATGGTTTAATGTTAAGTGCCCATTTCAAGTCCTGGAAGGTTAATAGAACCCCAAAATTTGAAGGATTCTGCTGCTATTGTGCTATTGAATATGTGCTATTCAAAATATGTGCAATGTATTATGCTATTGAATATGGTAAAGAGGTGGAAAAATAGAAGAGCTGCTCCTAAAATCCACTCTCATCTCTACAATTTTAAGCGTGTTCAGTTCCAGATTGTTACAGCTGCACCACAGGGCCAGTTGTTCAACCTCCCATCTATATGCAGACTCTTCACTGTCTCAAATGAGGCCAATGACCATTGTATCATCTGCAAAATTCAGAACATTAACAGAAGGTTTTCTTGAGGTGCAATCATTGGTATATATTTTTATTTTATTTTTTATTTTATTTTGATTTATATGCCACCCTTCTCCAGAGACTCAGGGCGGCTTACAATGCGTTAAGCAATAGGCTTCATACTTTTGTATATTTTATACAAAGTCAGCTTATTGCCCCCACAGACTGGGTCCTCATTTTACCTACCTTAGAAAGGATGGAAGGCTGAGTCAACCTTGAGCCTGGTGAGAATATAGGGAAAAGAGGAATGGAGAGAGCACACAGTCCTGAAAGGCACCTGTGCTCATTGCCTGGGGCACTAGATGTAATTTTCCCTAGCATCACCTGTTACTTCCTATTTGTCATAAAACTGATTAGCCACCTACAAGTATGAATAGGTACAGTGAGCTGGATCAATTTACAGTAGAGAATTTCTGGAATGATAGTATTGAACATTGAACATTGGTCCATGAAAGGGACCAATGCATAAATTCAAGATGTTGCTGAATGTGGTGTAATGACATAATGACATCTGCCAATCTATTGGCTCAGAAGGCAAACTGCAAGGGGTCTAACATATGACTTGTGTTAAAGTACAGCATATCTTTTATCAGTACCAACCATTGACTGTTTGACGGGATTAAGTAAGTCATAACCCAACACGTCTTAAGGGTATCTAACTGGGCATGAGTAATCAGAATAATTTCTAAATAATTTATTTATTATGAATGTTGATTCTTCGTTTCATCTTTTAATAGACCCCCTGAAACCAGACAATGTAAATTTGATCGACTATGGCAAAGGTACTTTGAAAGCTTCATGGAACTCAGCAGCTGGTGAAAGAGAATCCTATCTGGTGATTCTGCAGAAAGGAGATAGCAACATTATAGTCAGAAATGTATCCGTGGGCGGGAACAGCACATACGTCATCTTTACTGACCTGGCTCCTGGAAGCCACTATACTACTTGGGTTACAGCTATTGCTGGGCCCCATAAAGCAACAGCAAAAAGCATCTCTGCCTGGACTTGTAAGTAAGAGCTGAATTTCAGATCTTATAGGGAAAAAATTGAGGGGGGATTTTTTTGCAAAGTAACCTCTAAAATACGTGCCTGCAAATGTTTGATTTGAGAGTGACACCGACTGAGAGAAGTAAAGATGCATTATCTTCCTTCCAGAGATTGTCCTCCAGGATTGTTAGGCTTGGTAGGTGTACATTTGTATTTGGTTCCTGGGGGCAGCATTTAGGACATTGTGGAATGGGAGGCAAGAGTCAGCAAAAGTAGTGACATATAAAGTGGTTTACCCAAGATACATAGACAGATGTAAAAAATAATAAGAAATTCTTGAATTTTTTTAAAAAAATGTTTGTTTATTGTAGAGAATATCCTACAGTTTTGTTGTGTGTTCAAAATCAAAATGGAAAAAAATGTGATCTTGATTTTTGGCAGTTAAAGGAAAAGAAAGCGCAAGAGATTGCAACCCAAGGTGATCCACCCCTACTAGATTAGATTCCAATCAGTTGCTGTGATGATGGTGGACACAGTGTGCCTCATAACCTCTGTCTAGTTTGAAATTACAATTCGGTATGGGACCAAATAATCTCCCCTGGATTATAGTAAGGAGAAGGAGTCTGTTGAGCTCTGGTGGCTCAACAGACTGGAAGTCTGTTATTAACATCTGCTGCTTGCAATTACTGCAAGTTC
>JANHZT010001578.1:56340-68839 GCA_032468215.1 Stegonotus admiraltiensis | reverse complement strand
CACATTTATGTGTGTGCATGCAGTAATTTATATTTGCATGCACATGCCTGTCTAGTTATACATGGACAGTGTGTTTATTTGCACAGCAGTCATGTTTGCATGCCTGTGTTAGAATAACTGTGCTTAACTTGCACATTACCTTTTTCATGTAGGATCAAATTTCCTTAGCAGAAGTAAAGCTGTATCTCCTTTACATTCTGCATTGGCTTAAAGCAATCAGCTATGAGATGAAAATGATCCTGTCATCTCCTACAGATCCTTGGTCTCCCTGTCCACCCAAACAATTCTTATGCTTCACTATTCTAGGCAGTGGGAGGCATGGTAGAAATAACAAAAAAAAAACCACCTATATTATTGTCCATGCAATTTTACATTCCTGGCCATCAGACTTTAGACCAGCGTTTCTCCACCTCAGCAACTTTAAGATAATATGAGCTTCAATTCCTTCTGGGGAATTCTGGGAGTTGAAGTCCATTCATCTTAAAGTTGTTAAAATTAAACAAAAAATTATCCAGCATAACTAGAGATGAGATGAGATGAGATGGAAAGGAATGGAAGACTAACAAATCAGATTATGCAATTTGTTAATACTTAACATGCATAACATGTTAAGTATCCCTACAGGTGGGATCATACATCTAGAGAGTAACTATATATCTACTTCTTGCTAGAGACTATTTTCTGCAGAACTTTCCAGCCATTTGGGCAAGAAGGTTCTGCCTTCTGATACTTCCTAAGTGGCATAGATGTCCAGAACTTTATGCCAATGTATTTCATCACTTCTAGAGCTTGAAGCACCACTTGACAGTTTTTCATTGAGATCTACCAGCATTTCTGGGATCTTTGAACTTTGTCAGTGTCTCTTAGTAGATCTGTTAGTCATACAGTAATCACTCGGGGTGAAAATGGGACATTATTCAGATTAGCAACTACCATAAAAATGAAGGTGTAGCTAGATTATTTGACCCTGCCTGACCTATCTTTGCTCGGGAGGATGAGTTGACACAGCTGTTTGGCCCCTAGCAAAGATGGATGCAACAAAGGAGGCTCTTATGGCTGAGGCCAAAGTCTTGTGCATTGTCACTAAAACAAAATCCCTTGAGTTCTCCAGGGGGTTTGAGATGTGCTTCATATCTTTACTGTCTGTCCCAAAACCAGAGCTGTCATAGAAATTACTGGAGGGGTCTTGAGAAGGTCTAGAGTGCCTATGGAGAATGGCACCCTAGAGCCTCTATTGCTTTAAAGCATTTTATTAAAGAACATGAGAACTAGCAAATGTGATGTTAGCTACTGAGAGTACCTCTCCCAGAGAAAGAAATGAAAATGCCAAAGTGGGAATTCACAGTTTTAATGTTAGGGAAAATCTTTAATCAAGATAGGCAATCCATTGATTTGCAAAAGGGGGGATTTAAACTTAAACCATAGTCTGGAACATATGAGTTGATTCCTTTATACTTTCATATGTGGCTTCATACATAAATAAACTAATAAAATTTGTGAGCTTTCTGCCACAAGTTAGTTATACTAGTTCCTATATAATGTAATATTTGGAGAGTTTAGATTTTCAACTTTATCTCCGGCAGTTTCATGAGGAAATCCATCAGCTTGGGAAGGAGGGTATTGCATAGTTTTCAAAATAGTAGGGATGGTTTGCTTTTGGGGAAAAATAACTTGTAGGGTTTAGCAAAAGTCTATAGGTTTCCTTCCCACTCAGGGTCAACTCCCTTCCTCCTCATCCAGTGTCCTGGAGGAAGGTAACTGATTAACATACAATATAAAATAGTTAGACTGTTTCTCCTTTATTTTGATGGCCTGGGTTCAAAACTTTGAAGCTAAGGTCTCCAGATGAAAGGGGGGTGTAGAACGGGGGAAGACAGTGTTTAATAAATAAGCTATGGCTCTGGGTGAAGTATCCTGTGGTCAGCAACCAAAGTCATTTGAGAGGTCCTCCAGTATAATCCCAGTGAACAGCCCATGAAACTGTTAGTTAACATTTTGCACTTGATCTTGATTTTCAGGGAAATAACAGCAAAATAAGAAGGGAAGAAAGGAAATGTTTAGAGCAGGGGTGTCAAGCTCTATTTCATTGAGGGCCACATCAGGGTTGTGTTTGACCTCGGGGAGCCAGGGTATGGATGGCCAGGATGGGCACGGCCAGCTCAATGTCACTCATGTCGGGAGCGTTGTGGTAGCCCAAGTGCTCTGCCAGAGAAAGTGGGCTCCCAAGCTCTGTTTTCAGCTGCGATGGCCTCCTGCAACTCTCTGCCAGCCAGTGAAAACGGAGCTCGAGTGGGCCGCACGTGGCCCCCATGAGCTCTGTTTTTGGCTGTGACGGCCTCCTGTAACCCTCTGCCAGCAAAAATAGAGCTCCATTTTTGGCTGCGACAGCCTTCAGAGGCATCGTGGGCCAATCCTTTCGCTGTTTCTAGGGCAGCCCTGCGGGCCAGATCTAAGCACCCCCCAGGCCAGATCCAGCCCCCAGGCCTTGAGTTTAGTACCCCTGATCTAGATTAAGTCTGTTGTGAAACTGACATGTTGTGGAGGAAGGACTGTGCTGCCCCCTCTTTCAGGAAGCGATGTGAAATCTAGTCCAAGTCTGCCTCCTGCCTTAGGATGACCCAGCTCCATGCACTTATGCATACATAACTAGGGACGCATGTAGATTCCTGACTAGGTTGGACAGAAAAAAAATCCTTTAGCAGAATTTTAGTAGTTAGGTTGTACTAAAGGTTGAACCTGCTATACTCTGTTCTACTATAGGTTCAGAGTTCCTTCAGCTAAAGCATCCTGTAGTTCTGGGAAACTTCAGTGATAGAAATTACAAAGAAAATGATTAATAAATAAATGTGGAGCATCTTCTTCTCCAAATAACATTGGATTAGTTCTATTCAGTTTATCTTGCCAGTCAATCATTCTTTGTTTATCTTGCCAGTCAATCATGGGAACTATTATTAGAAAGGATCATTTTCCCTTTCTTCAATACCTCTCTACTTGCTATACTGTACATTAAATCATTTCTATAGACTAAGGCATATGAAGGAATGATGGATTTTGAGCTTTTTAGTTACGTTGCTCCTCGATTGTTAAATATTTTAAAAGAATGTTCAGTAATTGTCGATTAATTGGAAAGTTGATTCTTTAGGACTAGGATTTTAAAGAATTACAGTAGGAAGTCAATTATAAAACCTCAGAAGATCATTTGAATGGGGCTAATTACATCAACATTCTACTTAAGAATTTTAAAGACTTCCTATGCATAATGCACGAAAATTTAATAGAGAGTGAGATATATCAAATATTCGCTAGTTCATATCCATATTAAATTAAGATTTAAAGTTACAATGGGGGAGAAAGAGAGTCTTCTTCAAAATGAGGAGAAGGAAGATTGATTTCTAATGTTTCTGCCTCCAATAAAAATACTCAGTTTTATTATTGAAATCTCTTTTTGTTGCAGGGCTATAGCTCCCCACAGGAGTTCATTGCCACCCAGGGGCCTTTGAAAAAAACTCTGGATGATTTTTGGAGACTGGTATGGGAGCAGAACATCTGTACTATTGTGATGTTAACAGTGGGCATGGAGAATGGACGGGTAGGTCTACAGAGGAAATTATTATTCCTCACTCTGACACATCAATGCTTCTAAATAATGAGTGGTCCTGAATAAATATGAGGGAGAGAGACTTATTTTCATGAATATTGTCAGAATCCTGTTTTTCTAGATCTAGCGGAAGGTTAGACTAAGAACTTGTATGCAGATACTTAAGATTCTTAAGATTTCTGTTGGATTGTAACTTTGTGAGATTATGATATTGAGTTAGTTGGGTGAGCAAATTATTTCAACATATATTTGTTGTAGAAAAAGCATTTGTTTGAATTACTGTATATTGGTATTACATACTGCAGCCAGTCACAAAGTATATTGGGATTTACAGGTAGTTTTCTCAGCAATATGTGGTAGATGAGCAAGAGTTTTCATTGCCCAGTTATTTACTTTTGTGGTCTTATATTATTGTTTCATTTTCAGCCTCTGTAATTCTGACCAGTAAAATATGCATATAAATTGATCTATTAATGTCTCAGATGTAGATTTGTGTTAATTGCAGTGTAGTTCATGAGGTGCAACAGGTAGCTGACTCTGATCTCTCATACCCAGTTTTCCATCTGTTTTTAATTGGTGGAATAATCAGCCTCCTACTTGGTGGTATATACATTACACAAAGCATCTTGAGCAAGGACAGCCACCAACAATATGCTTTAGTGTTGGCCTGGCTATTTTTTACTAACATTATTTAAACTACTCTTTCTTCTAAACTTTTGAAAATAGGTATTATGTGAATACTACTGGCCAACAGACATCTCTCCTGTCTCTTCTGGAGAAATTAGCATTCATCTGCTTGCTCAGAATTTTGCTGATGAGTGGACAACACGGGAATTTAAACTGCAGCATGTAAGTGGGAGCCCTGCAAAGTACTCCCAAATCTTCCCAAATCAAAGCAGCAAATAGGTTCTGTTAATCATTGTGCTATGATATTGATACTTAGTAGTAGGGCCTCTTCCTGGAGCAGCTTTCTTCATTGCAATAGTTGAAATCCACCAAAATTATCTCACATAGTACCAGGGCAAGGCTCTATCACCTGCAATTTTAACAGTAGGACTTAGTCTGTGATACAACATGTGATAACACAGTCATTTGATTCTTCCAGACTGTTATTCTCTTTGTTGGCCCAGACCGTTACCTGATCTCTTGTCATAGACATTGACATAGTCCTTTCCTATTACAGAAAGGACTAAATATGGAACGAAGATTGAGTCACTTACACTACACAGCATGGCCTAATCATGGTATCCCTGAGTCTACCATCTCCATGATTGCTTTCATAGAGCTGGTACGAGCACATATGCAGAGTGTAAATGAATGTGGACCTATCCTGGTACATGGTAGGTAAGTTGCAATCAACCCACATGAATTTTCATTTTTTAAAAAGAATATTTCAGTTAAAAACAAGAACTAAATTTCCAAAATCTCCCTCAAAAGTCATTCTTGTTCAATAAAGAGACGTGTCTCTTTACTTATTGATCCTCAGCCCCAGAAATGTTAAGTATAACTCTTGGCTGTGAAAATACTGCCCATGCTAAAAAAAAGGAATGCTTTTTAACTATGGTGACAAGAAAGTCTTAATTATAAGAACTGTATTACATCTTCCTCGTCTTCTGAAGGAACAGGAGTTACTTCTTGTCCAATTCCCTTGTATGTTGGATTTGGAAAGAATGGAAGTGAGAATAGACAAAAACATGAAACTTTTCACTGAGAGAATCTCTGCTTTCCCTTCTATTGCAGTGCAGGAGTGGGCCGCACAGGCACCTTCATTGCCCTTGATCGGCTCCTACAGCAGTTAAAGCATGAGAAGCTGGTTGATATCTTCAATACCGTTTACAGTCTTCGAATGAATCGGCATTGTATGATAGAGACACTGGTGAGAAAACCTGGACCTCTCTCTTAGATCTGCAACTATCTAATTACTTAAGGATACGAGAAAGTTTTTCCCTTCCCATGAAATATTTGTCACCAGTGGAGACGGTGAAATTATAGTGGAAAGGAATTCTTCACTATGAAGAGGAACTTAAAATCTCAGTAATGAGAACTGATGATTACCAGGCTAAAATAGATGAAATAATTATTACATAATTATGGTTTGGGAGACCCTATTAAATCTAGAAATCATTCACAGTATCACCAACTGGATTACAGTTTTTCAAACTTGTCCTGCTTATCCTTGTCTCCTACTTAAATCCCCAGGGTTAAACGTTTCTGTAGTTTTGATAATCTACACAGGGGATAAAAAAAACCTCTCAGTTTTGCACCTCAGTAGCATTAGATGTAGCATTTCTGTTTCAAAATGTGCTGTTAGATAAACCATATGTTCTGCTTCCCAGGGGCAATACATTTTCCTGCATAGCTGCATCCTAGAGAAGATCTCTGAAGATCCGCTCATTGGCCTGTCAGAGATGTAAGTTTCTTTCCACACCTGCAATCCTTGTTAGGTTCCCCATCATATCTAGCATTCTTAGCCTAATAGTGCTTGCCCTACAAAAGTTATCAACCATGGAAACTTTCCTATGTCTTATCTTCAAGTAGATTGAAGCACTCTATTGTGCCCGACCAGAGCTTGTACAAACATAAGGCTAAGGGGAACAAATCTAGGGACTTTTATATCACATTGAGAAGGACCTTTGGAAATCAGATGTCCATGCAACATACTTACAGCAGCCATTTTTGTCTTGCCCCGCATTACAATAACATCAGCTTCCTTTCAGTACAATTATAGAATTATCCACTTTTATTCTTAATCTTCATTCATACTTTGTCCAGCGTACTAATGTCTGCTCTTCTTACCTATACGGTAATATCAACCAACAGTAACGGGTCTTTATAGGTGCTGATTTTTCTGTGCAAAATTGCCGGCTGATGTTAAATTACCGCAATCAGCAGCTAAATAAATTCATTTATTGTCTTTTCAAGCTCCCATCCAGTCTCTCTCAAAAGTTTTGTTCAGCACCATGCAAAAAACTGTTCTCAGTCCAATGCTGGCTTCCTAAAGGAATATGAGGTAAGATTTTGGCATAAGGTTGTTGACTTTAGGAAAATTCTTCCTGTGTATAAATCCATAGCGGAGGCCCAAGTTCAGTAACAACATGACTAGATAGGGCTGAGAAGTATCCTTTCTGAAGTCCTTAGAACTCCAGTTAATCAGTATCAAAAGTACTGGGTTAAATAAAACCTCAGCATATAATGCAGTTTTCTATATTTACTTTCCTATGTTGTTCCCTGTATTTATTCAAGTAGAGTTTTTCTCCCTCGACAGCTTTTGTTTAAAACATAAGGTGTGGAATGCATGTAAGCTGCACATTCCAATCAATATGGCCTTTATTATTGTTGTTGTTCTTTGTTATAAATTATTGGCTGCTGAACTCCCAGTGACTTACAGACCTTATCCATTTGGCTGAATGTTTGGAAAGACTGTGGAGCACAGTTATTGTATTGATCCTTCCCACACCCACAGACAAGATTTTGCCAAGCTCTTTGTGAATGAAAAGTATGTCAATTAAGCCAGAACTAACAATTTTCCAGTCTTAAGTCTTCCTTTTCTACTGTATTTGTCTTCAGCAGATGCTCTTGGAAGTTGCAAAAGAGGAAATAAATTCTGCCATACCACCCTCTGTCAATCAGCAAATCAACCTCAGCTCCAGCAAGATTCCATGTGAGTGATAAGAGTCTTGTAGCCAATAAAAACATGTCTTAGATTTGTACTTAAGGAGGACAAAGGACTCATCCACATAGCCACTTGGTTGTGATTTCTTATGGAGTCAGAGTCCCAGATAATCATATCAGCATAAATTGTGCTGTCCCCACAACATGCCTTTCATATGCATCCAAATTGGGATCATGCTGAGCTGCTGCCCTATAACCTTTCCATATGACACTATAAGGGCAGTAATGTAAAGTTTTCTCTGATTGAAGTTTTCCATTAATTTCATAAGCATGACTGATGGGATGCTTATAAGATCTGGACTTTCCAATCACTATTTTTGTTCTGGTATTTGTTCCTCGAAGAACATTTGCTTCTATCAACCTAGCAACTATTAAATGGTGGGACACATTGTCTTTCTTAATTACAGTATACCCATTGTCTGGATTTATGCAGCTGAGATTGGTTATTTGATAAGGCAGATTGGAAAGTTTGAGAAATTAATTTACCGATCCCTGTGTCAAAATATTCATCTGAAATAGCCCCAGATCAGGGTAACCCAAATACCCAAGCTATTCAGTTTTGGTAGGATTGAGTTAGAGACAGTTTCTCCCCATCCAGAGTTGCCCATCCTCCAAGTACTGGAACTCTTGGCCATTGAAAAATATAATTGAGTATCATCAGCATACTAGTAATGCCAAATCCCAAACCTGTTGATAACCTTGGCCAGTGGTCCTATAAATATTGAAAAGGGGGGAGGGGAGTAGAACTGTGTGGCAGCCCAGGGAGCCTAGGGAACAATCCATCTCCAAATAACACAAATTAGAACCAAGGGAAGAAAGAAGGAGACCCATTGTAAAAGATGCCCCCATTCACCAACCCACAGAGCTATCTCAGAAGGATACCATGGTCAATAATATGTTAGTCCAGCAATTTGTAGGAAGTTATTGTTTTAGTTGTGGCTCTCCCAGAGGTCAGACTTCCTCAGAAAAAAGTTACAGCCTAAGATGGGCTCAGCAAAATCCTTGACATAAAAAGGCTAATTGTTCTGAGACTTGTAGAGTCCATAGCAAGAACTGTAACAGAAGAGCTAAATTAATTAGGCTGAGATAAAAGAGATGTGATGATAGGTGTGGTGCTGTACGCACTCAACTGAACATGATATGTACGTCTTCCAACCATTGTCCTTCACACTAAGTCTCTTTTCCAGATGATCGCTCTAAAGTGAAGTTTTTACCACTGGATCGAGATCCATTCTCAGATCTTGCACATGTCTGGTTTATCCCTGTGAGTCCACCATACTTTATATTCTCTTCTTTCTGCTTTCTGTTATTGCAAAAGTATTTCTTTGCTCCTTGTTTTATTTATAAAAGGAATAATTCACATGCAGATATATTTTTTTTCTATATTGCTTCTATTAATCTAAAAGGCATATATTAATATATACTTCAAAAATCCCATTCTCACCCCTATGAATGGTATGTGTCTTTCCCAATCTTGGGTCCTTTACCAGAGGTCTTGGAGTTTGAAGGTTCTGCGCAATACCTCACTTGTTCCTCTTCTGGACAGACAGCTCTGATGTTGTAAGTGGGATCCATTGAAGCCACTCTCCTAGCTTAGGAGTCACAGTCACGAGTGCTCTTACCACCACTAGGACCACTTTGGCCTTTACTGTCTGTCTGTGTGTGAACACACACACACACACAAATTGTATAAAGGTATTGTCACAGGATGTAAGGTGTTCCAAGTAAAGCTGCCTTTTGCAATTATTATTATGACACAATATAGTTCTTGTCAAGATGGGAACAGATAATGGATTATGCAGAAAATCTTAGCTCAATATGTCTATTAATAACAAAGATATTGATGAAGAAAATTCAATATCAAAGCATGCAAATTAACATAAATCAGGAATCATTTGCAAATGCTTTTGAGGGCATATTTAGAAATCCAAAGTGTCTTGATAACCTAGAGTAAGGGTGTCAGGTTGGATCTAGAGACGTGAGCCAAAACAGGTGTAAAAATATATTAATGTATAAACTATAAAAGGTAAGGATATCTTATGCCCTGCAAGATACTATTTTTGCACAAATTGTTAAATGTCACTTTAGTTGCATTGGTAGAAACGTACTCAAAACAAAAGAAAGCATTCCAGAAAGGCTACCAAAAAAATCCATAATTGAATCAACTTCTTTGTGAGGACAGTTACTGTGTATACTTTAGGTAATGATAAAAGTTTATAAAATTATGCTTGGTGTGGAAAAAGCTCCCCCCCCTCATTTTCCATGATACTTTTTTGCTACCATTGACAAAGGATAAAATGATGCCCTTCTCCCTTACAATTTCTATTTCAGCGTGGAAACTAAATCTTATGTCATCACTGTCTGCAGTGTCTTCATTTGTCTGCAGAGTAGTACTGTACAATAACTTATGGATTAAGTGGGGAAAACTGAATGCCACATACATACAACCTTATCCTGAATTCCCATTGCCGACACAGCCTGCCCAACCATAAGGCTACTTACACTGGAGGCAGAAGATTTTGGTTCTAGTACTAGTTTCAGCAACTCCTGGCACCCCGTCCCTGAGCATCTGTCTTGTTGCATGGGAGAAGAGGCAGGTGCAGATATTGTATATTTACAAGTCATTTGTATAACTCACCTGTAGTGTTATAATAGCATGTTAAAACTTAGATCAGACTTACATGAGGTTTACCTTGTTATCCCAATATTAGACCAAACCTGCCTAGCGTCCTTTGCTTCCATAATTTTCTGCACTTTTTCTACAAGCAAATTATATAAATAAAACTCTTGTGTTGTTAATTAGTTTATGTCTTTTTAATACGATAGGGCTGCAATTCAGCCAAGGACTATATTGCTATAGAAGGACCTGACAAGCTGGCCCTGGAGGAGTTCTGGGGACTAGTCTGGGAACGTGGTGTCCACACTATCATCACTTTGCTACCTAGGCAGATGAATAGTCCGGTAAGATAGTCATCATATATGTTCACAGAATCCTAAAGAGAGGCCATTCTGGGATAATGGTATTAAATGATTCAGCAATGCAGAATAATATGAGGAGTTTATACTTAAGATTGATGGAAATGCCACTAAGATACTGTCTTTGCTACATAAGAATTGTTCTTCCATGAAAGTGGGAATTCTGATGCTCCTTCATGAAGAGGGCCAAAAGCTTGAGACATTCCTGTATAGGTAATACAATCCTTCTTAGTGATGACTCATGAGAAAAATTCCCGCTCACAGTCACTCATGACTTAGTCATCTCCTGCCTAAGTAATGTCAAAGCTGCCCTTGAAAAGTGCTTGGAACCTACAGCTGTTTCAGAATGCAGTGGCCTAGATTGTGATCAGAGGTGGTATTCAGCAGGTTCTGACCAGTTCTGGAGAACCGGTAGCAGAAATTTTGAGTAGTTCAGAGAACCAGTAAATACCACCTCTGACTGGCCCCGCCCCCATCTATTCTCTGCCTCCCGAGTCCCAGCTGATCGGGAGGAAACGGGGATTTTGCAGTAACCTTCCCGTGGAGTGGGGAGGGAATGGAGATTTTACAGTATCCTTCCCCTGCCACGCCCACAAAGCCATGCCATGCCACGCCCACCGAGCCACGCCCGCAGAACCAGTAGTAAAAAAATTTGAATCCCACCACTGATTTTAATGGTATATCCCACTGCTCTGGGAACTGCAATGGCTGTCAGACAACTTTAGATGCAATTCAGTTGTCACCTTCAAGGCCATATATGGTTTGGGTTATTTGTGCAAGCATCTCCATTATTTATCTGCCCATATGAGCCAATTGATAGCGCCAGCTCCCTCTATAAGTCCTTTCTATATGAGAATATCACCAGATGTTACCTCAGAAGTAGGTATTTGTAATTCCATATTGGAATTCCTTCTCTACAGAGCTCTAGTCTGTTCCGTCCCTTCTGGGTTCCAGGAGATCATTTAAGGCCTGACTGTTCCAAACTGTGATTCAAGACTTGAACTGGGCAAATCCATGACTTTGTATATTTCCTCTTTTTTGTATTATCTTGATGTTGTATTTATTTTATGAGAGGGTTCATTTATTTTTCTTTAAGGACAAAGAAAGTTTTTTTCTTTTTTAAAAAAAATATTAATTGCCTCAAATTGGCAACATGCAAATTATGTAATTAAATAACTATCCCTGCTGCCGTGTTTATGAATCCTTCTGTAGGACTCCAGTATGGTGAAGGCTGCCTTGTTTATTAGCATCACCATAATAACAAAACAGCTGCTTTTTTAAAATGAATGGGAATGGGTTTTGAATGAGTGTTGCCAAAATATTAATGTAAGAAGCATTGCTTCAGTAACAACCAACTGCAATCATTTGGCTGTGTACTCTAGTGTTATGAATTTTATGTCGGGAATAGGAAGTTGATCGTATGGATCTTTTGTTGGCTCAAAGACTTTGAATAACTAGCAATAACTATGCTATTAGTCCTACTGGTAACACAGATTTGTAACTGCAGTGCCTTTTTTTTTTTTTTGCATAGGCTCCAGATAAGTCCTGCTGGCCATCGGAGGGTGAACCTGTCTGCACAGAGATGCTCACCATACAGCAAGGGCCTGAAAAAATTATTTCAGGATGGCCTTGTGTTCAGCTCAGACTAAAATATGTACGTGAGTTGGTCAGGGAACTGTCATGGAAACATGAACACTAATGCACATACATGACATGCTGGCACAGCATATGGATGTTTAAATGAGCTTGACTAGAGATGCTTGTGAACAAAGTAAATTTCAGAGATGGAAGATGTCAACTTCTCTCTTTTCCGTTCGGGTCTCGTGGTGGTAGATGGACCTCTTTTTTTTTTTAAATTCTTCAGACAGCACTTTATTGCATCTGGAATTGCCAGTCAATGCGAAGCTAGGAAGATAATGTGGGAGATGTTATATTTTCTTTGGAGGAACTCAAGTGTGGTTGGTTTTATTGTATATGATGTTTATGTATTTATCTTGTGAATAGATATATGCATACGCATGCACACATATGCAAACATATATACACGACAGACAGAACTACAAGTTCTGATTATGTTTAATGCTGGTTGGAGATAGGGAGGGAGAGGCCCCAGTAGCAGCTGTTTCCATGTGAAGTGAAAGTAAATGGAATCCTGTAGAGCAGGGGTCTCCAGTCTTGGCAACTTTAAGACTTGTGGACTTCAATTTTCAGAATTCCTCAGCCAGCTTTGCTGGCTGAGGAATTCTGGGAGTT
>JANHZT010001576.1:213917-225808 GCA_032468215.1 Stegonotus admiraltiensis | reverse complement strand
GGACCCAGATTGTGGGGGCAATAAGCTGACTTTGTATAAATATACAAAAGTATGAAGGCTATTGCTTAACGCATTGTGAGCTGCCCTGAGTCCGGAGAAGGGCGGCATATAAATCAAAGCAAAAAAAATTATTTTTTTTAAAAAAAATTACCGCATCTTTGCTGCCACATATACTAAGCCAAGTATGCAATATTCGCAGCCTAAAAGCTGCAGGTGGCATCACTGAAAGGTGATGCTATTTCAAGGGTTTTACAGGAAGAAATGGAAGACGACATTTTCAGAGGCTGCAGAGCCTAAAGGTTGCCCCCTCTGCTCTAACCCTGAAGTGAGAGGCAAGCAAATTTATAACATGGCATACAAGTTATGGAAAGGGAAATAATTATTAGCTGGAAGTTCCTACAACTGCTAAGTGCAAAGAGTTATTTTTGCCCCAAAGTTTCAGGCCGAAAGCTACTTAATAAAATCCAATCTAGCAATAGCAGGTTCTTAGCAAGCACCCTGTCAGACCAAGCACCCTATTGTTATTTTCAGAAGTGACCTCTGACCTAGTTACGGGGTCCTCACTATTTGGGAACTAATTCCCCCAAAGCTGACAAGACATGGACCCACTATCTGAATTTTTAAGATCAGGATTAGTGTCTTAAGAGAGCGCCTGAATATGCAACAATACTCAAGAGTTTTACTAAATTGTTCTAAAACTTCATGTTCTTATGCCTTAATACTATGCTTTTCTCTGATAAGGCAGAAAAGAGTGATCATTCACTTCACATTAAAGAGAAACTCACTTGAAATAAATGGCCTTGGGAGCTCATTCCTTGCAGGGCAAGATATGGAAATATCTCTGAAGCTTTAAACAAAGATACAGAACCCCAGGGGCAAATCAGTGCCACCCAATACTAACCACTGTCACAAAGGGATCTGTTTTATATGTACATAACTGTAGCTACTAGGTCATTTACATGGTACCTACAAGGAAATTTTGGAGGGGAGGGGCACTCTAAAACAACCATGTTCTTTGGCTCACAAGAGAATACCTCCTAGTAATCCCACCCAGCCTAGCAGTGGTGAGGGTTGCTGGAAGTTATTACACAATAACTTCTGGAGGGCCATCAGATTTCCTTTTCTGTGTATCAAAATGCCCACATTCTGGAGGAAAAAAGTAAGGCAAAAATGGCACTGCTATCAGTTTAAATTTAAATAACCCCTTTCATAGTACTATCCTGAGAAGCAGCATGCGGTGTTTCAAGTAAAGCTGCAATCGTCTTTGCATTCTTGGCAAACAGTATGCTACTGCAAACTTACTCTATTGTTTTGGTAAATGTTAACCACAGTTGAAAACTGCTTCAGCTTAACAGCTAAAACTACCACATTAGATGGCCAAAAAGTGTGAACATCTTTCCAACTGTTAGAATTCTGCTAGAATTGTATTCTGGGGTCAACTCTTCAATCTGTCCCATCACATAAGCCCCTTGAGTAGAATTCCTTGTATAATTGTTTAAATATTCCTTTTGTTCATCCTCATAGAATATCATTATTTCAGTGAATAATGAATTATTCTGTGAACAATAAGAGTACAACCTACTCTTACTTTATTTAAAGAACTACTCCATATTCCAGAGGCATCTGCAAAGGGATCTTGGCGGGGTCATATTACTGCGGCACACAATATGTGTGTGACACGAATTTGTACAGACACGATGCCACTGCACACAATATAGAGCAGGAAAGATGTCTGTACAACAAACACACAACCCTGCTTCTGTCATTTGGATGAATGCACTGGATCCTGGAGATACCTCTAAGACTACAGCAATAGCAGTAATACTTAGGTTTATATATCACTTCATAGTGCTTTACCCCATCCTCTGAGCAGTTTACAAGGTCAGGATATTGACCTTGACCCCAACAATATGGGTCCTCAGAAGGATGAGTCAACCTTGAGCTAGTAAGGATCAAACTCTTGGCTGTGAGCAGAGTTAGCCTGCAATATTGCATTTTAACCACTGCGCCACCACTTGCAAGATTATCCATAAAAAAATATTGGAGACCATCTACTGCAAGCTTGAAGACATAATACTGTTTTATGTTCTATACATAGAGCTTTGTTCTTTTTCTTCCAAATTGGATCTGTTGACCCACTGTCATGCTTGGGGACAGGTCTGAGTTGCACATAAATCTTAAATGAAAGGCATTTTTCTTGTGAAAAGTGGCATTCAGCACACAAATCGGCACTGATAGCACACTGATTCAGTGTCAGGGTTCCAAGTAACACCCCAAACAAAAGAAAACTCCAAGGTTTGAGTTTCCCCAAAGTTACATTTTATTAGAGATATCATATTGGCACATCTGGGGAAACTCGAACCTGAAAGCTTCCAGGGTTTCCCCACCCAAAGAAAAGCTTAAGTCCCTGCCCAACACCCATAAGTTTATCACACGGTCCAATCAAAGCACTCATGCCTCCCAGTTCCAGCCTCCCAGGTACAGGGCAAGATGCCTCCCAGTTCCAGCCTCCCAGGTACAGGGCAAGATGTCCTTGAACGTCTGAGAAAGGAATGTTATTATGACTATATATCACCCATGCTCCATACAATCCCCCCTCCCAATTTCCCACAGTAGTAAATGTGGCAGGTCTGAAGGCCCAATACAAAAGATGGTTTCCAGGCCTGACATTCAGTATCAGGAAGTGCAAAATCTGCCTGCATTTACATAAAATGGAACCACTGCAGTCAGAACTGTTGTAATCCTTTTAATGGAGTGACTGAATTCTGAGCTTCAGTCTCTTCCCGCAAACCATGCCTACAATATAAGTTACATTCTTTCATGCAGTGCCAGCCGGCATTGCTCCCAGCACTTACGTCTCACCATGTGCTCTTTCTAGTGTTCCCAGCACATGTTATAACCACATCTGTTAGATTATTCTGGGGAAGTTGGCCCATCTCTCAGGGATAGCGAGATTTGGATGGTTTTCATTATGTTCCAGAAACCCTCCTAATACAGACATAGAGGAGTAGTAAAAAAATACCTATACAAATATAGCAATTGCTCCCACTTGTGAAAATCTCCCAAGTTTCATCAGACAAGTTATTATTGCAAGTGCAGATGAGAAAAAAAAGAAGCCAGATAAAAAAGAAGTCAGATGAAAATGAAGAGATAAATGTAATGGCCAGAATCACTTTGTGGCTTTTCTTTTAAACACATTTTAAATTAAGATTCTTTTTTTCTTGCACACATTGAGCCTACAGCGGCATGTCTCCCGTTGAAATAGAGCCTGAAAAACAGAATGTCTCAAGTTATGAACAATTCATGAGAAAGGTCTGGTACATGTGAGGAAGACTATCAATGCCAAAATGCCAGCATAATTTCTATTATTGATATGTTGCCAGAATTATAAAATAAAGCCAATCGGCAAAAGACCAAAAGGGCTATCTAAAACAAAGTAGACATATACATATACAGGTACTCAACATACAACCACAATTGAGTCTAACATTTCTATTGCTGAAACATTTCTTGATTTTCGCCCTATTTTACAACCTTTCTTGCCACTGTTATTAAGTGAATTGCTGCAGTTGTTAAGTTAGTAACACTGATGGTACAGCAACTCCAGCTTTCCCATTGACTCTGCTTGTCAAAAGGTTGCTAAAGGTGAACACATGACCCTAGGACACTGCAACTGTCATAAATATATGCCAGTTGCCAAGCGTCCAAATTTTGATCATGTGACCATGAGGATTCTGCAATGGTTATAAGTTTGAAAAATGATAAGTCACATTTTTCAGTGCTGCTTTAAGTTTGACAACTTGTTTTAAGTCGAGGGCGATCTGTATCCATGATGTTTGGGTATACTAACCAGAGAGTCACTATTAAGCATTACATGTGGTCCTTGTTTGTGACAAATCATTCAACACTGAACTTGCATCAGTGTTACCTTCGGTGACTTACCATTGGTTCTCTAAGTTCCAACCATTGCAGCATCCCTGTAGTCACACGGTCACCATCTGTGACCTTCTTTGTTGGCTTCTTATATGGAAATCAGCAGGAAGTTGCAAATGGCAATGATGTGAATTCCTCGTTTAACAACACGTGATTTGTTTAACAATTACAACTGGGAAGCTATCACTAAGTAACATGGTTAATATCATCACACTTTACAACCGCATTGCTTAGCAATGGAAATTGTCATAGTTAATCAAAGACTACCTGTACATGTAGTAACTTATGGAGTCCTACATTCATACATTGGCATTTAACAATGCCACATGAGTACAACTTTTTAAATAGCATGTAGAAGTTGTATCACAGGAGAAGACTGAAAAAGCATTTATTAGATTTGGCCCTTTGGGGGACCGAAAAGCACTTTGTGTAATGGCTGTTTCCCATTATTAACCATATTCTGTATATTTGAGCCTATTCCAAAAATCTCATCCATCAGATTTTTAAAAACAGAGATACTCTAGCAAGTAGTTGTAATGAGAATGGAGATAGCAATAGCACTTAGGCTTGTATACCACTTCATAGTGTTTTTACAGCCCTCTCTAAGAGGTTTACAGAGTCAGCATATTGCCCCCAACAATCTGGGTCCTCATTTTATCCACCTTGGAAGGATGGAAGGCTGAGTCGACCTTGAGCCGGTGAGATTTGAACTGCTGAATTGCAGCTAGCAGTCAGCTGAAGTAGCCTGCAGTGCTACATTCTCTCCCTTTCTCCTATGTACAATCCTAGTCAAGTCCTTTTGTAGCAATTGCAAATAAAATAGCCTCCAATACAGGAAAAGCAGGCAATAAGCCACAAAGATTTTCCCCACTTCCTTTAAATAACCCTTTGTTACATGATATGGTCAAGAGAAGCTGTTTCCATGCTAGGACCTAACAATAGAGTCCAGATGCAATTTCACTTTTCCTTCTTGTCGTACAAAATCATCCCTTTGCCACTTCCCAAAATAAAGCCCTCGTGACATCCTCTATCGAGGAAAAATAAGAAGTGTAACTGTAAAGGATTCAAGATAAATTAGCTCTAAGGCAGGAGACGGGATGCAGTGACTTTCTACTGAATTACAGTTCAGCAATACAAGGAGGAGAAGCAGGGTCTCGGCCTAGATGATTACAGGCCCAGTTTTGGGAAATCTACAACATTCAGATAGATAAAACTCTACAGTCTGAGAGTTAAAACCCAACATAATATGGAAAGTGACACAATTGGGAACACTGGTTTATAAGTTTAAAACCTAATTAAGGACTGGGTTGTAATTAAAAAATGGAGTATGGAAGAAGGGGTGGGGGGTTAACGTAATTACTGCTAGCTTGAAGGAATGGAAGAGGGAACAAATCTAAGGCATGCTACTGCAGCAGCAGATGTATATTTATAATAAGGTAGGTCATTTATAAAATAGATTCCATTCCATGTAGAATGCCATTGCAATTATGTCAGTAGAATTGCAATGATTGTACATTATTTCCCTGCCAAACCGAGAAAGTTGGTGGTTTACTAAAAATCTCTACTACTCAAGAATTAGCCTTAAATCTGAGACCTGTAATCCTTAGATAACAAAGGGCACTTGCAGCCAACTGGGTATGATAGCAACTTGTGTCATTGATTTGTCATTAATGTTTCAGATTTTAATTCACTTTTGAAAACTGCTCTAAAAAGAATCACTTGAAGCTGTAATTCAAAGTTTCTCCAAGTATTTCCCTTTCAGCTGTCCCTTCATCTGCATCCTGATATCAATACATATTGAAATACAGGGGGTTGACATCAGAAAGTTTTTTCCATTTTCTTACTTGAAATGTTCTTTTTCAAAAGAACAGGATTGCTTGCACTTAAATTGAATAGCAGACTTCTAACAGTCCTTGTCTTCTTGTTCTTCAATACATCAAACAGTCTAATCAATAAAGATACTTTTGTGTAGTCTGACACGGGACTTTGAAGACCTGCCTCAACATTGAATATGTGAGTTGTTACAGTATATCGCTGAAAAACATGGGTGAAGGTGCTCTCAATATAGTCCAGAGAAATACAGTTAATTGTATGCAAGTGTGTTCATTTCCCTAGCTGCATAAAAACCAGCCACTAGGAGTAAACTTATGCTACAAGTATAAGTTTATACTTCTATAAAGGTACAAGTAGGAGGCAAGGAATAAATCTTTCCAAGTGAATAGTTGGCAAGATCCACTGTACAAGCAATACAAAGCAGTATCTTGACCAAGACAGAACATCTTGCTGCAAAACTATGCACACAATCCCACAGCTTTCTAGTAAAATTATGTGAAAAAACGAAGAAAAAACATTAAACACACGGGAAGCTATCATATTAACTGTTTCTACACGTCTTTAATTCTGAATTTAAAGGCATGCCTAGTATCTCTGACTCCACTTTAATAGCAAACTGGTTGAATATCCACTAAGAGAACACTAATTACTGTCAATCTTACATCACAAAAGGAATAAAATCATCATTGTTTTTGAAAGCAATCCATGTATTTTTTTTTTCAAATTGTAGAGAAGACCCCTAGGGGGAGCATGAAACACCATGAACTAAGGTACAACATTTTGCACATGTTATTGGCAGTAGGCAAGATTCAAATTTCCAGCATATGTGGGCTACAATCTACCTTGGGAATTGCCAAAAGGAATGAATTACAGTATACTTCTCTGCTCAACTATAAGGCCAATTACTTAAGCACTGTATTATGGCTCATGAGTATCTGTAAGAGCAGGGAGGAAAACAACTAGCGATGCAAAACAGTGTGGACAGGTGCAGAAGAAACAGCACAAAACAGCACCAGTATCTGGTAAATATGGCTAATAAAGGTTTTTGGTTGTTAAGTTGGTCTGAAAAGGGCAAAATAACTTTAAAAGATGAGTACATCTGAATAATGCTCAATACCTCATTAAGGAATTAAAAATTTGTTCCCTTCTGCTTTTATTCAGAAACACATAGGTAATATTTACAATCTCCAGTTTCTAGGACATAAGCAGTATTTACACTCCATAGTTTCCAGTGTCCTGCAGAAAAACAACGAAGAATATTTTGGCACCTTAAAGACTTAACCAGTTATTATTGCATAAGCTCATCTGTTGCCTATATCCCCAGGCCCATCAAATCCCTTAGGAGTCACCTGGGAGGCATAAGGGCGAGTTACAGGGAGATTTGGGGAGAGAAACAGTCTGCTCACATTACATTAGATGTGGCCCATAATATTAGAAGGACTTACAGTATTTACAGTCTATTAATTTTTGTTTCTAATATAAACCTGAAGTTTGCCTAACACAGAATAAAAAATCCCACAGGAATATAATAAATATACTACAGTGCGGTCTTCTCCTGTCTGGATTCTTTCCTCTAATTCTTGTTTGTGAAGGCTATATAGGCTGGGAATGTGAGGAGTTGCAACCCAATTGGGAGTCATTATCAAGCTGGGAAAAGCTGCTTTACTGAATGTCAGTGTACACAAAAAAAATTCCAGTCTGCAAAGTGTCCTTGGATCACTGAGATTACAGCAGTGATGTTCAGAAACACAGTTCAAGAGAAAAATTAAAAAGTGCAAAACATCCACCCACACCTATTTGTTGTGCTATCTGAAGTTCAACATCAACTAAAGGAGTCTGTTTTGTGTCAAGGGAGTATTAATCTTCATTCCATTTTTGGAAAGAAAATACTATATATATTTTCAGCCCTAACCATGTAAAAATGTTAGCTACAATATTTCTTTTCTTCTTAGCTGCCAGCATCAAGTGTTGGTCAAAGCACTGACTAACAGGGAATACTCAGCAACCATTTCAGAAGTTAACAGAAGAAAAGACTTGAGGTCATTTTGAAAATGCTTGCTTGGTGCCAGCTGTCTATGAAGCCTATAAAATGACCAGTCCTGAAGCTTAATCAACTCAGAAAACACTCTTATTTAAGGAAGCATTATCTTCAACTCTGTTAAGCTTACCTTTGTTTGCCAACTGATACACTTAACTACAAATTTGCTTTAAAATGCCCATAACTGATAGAACTGGATCGTTGTTATTAATATTATTAGGTTTCAGAGTTTGATGAATTGCAGATGGACATAAAAATCTGTATCCAATTCAGTCCTTCTGTTACATTATTTTTTCCTCTCTGCAGTAACAAAGGGATTCTAGAGGAAGGGGGAAAGGGGGGATAGGCAAATGGGAATAATAGGGCAATTAGATTCACAAAAGAAAGTGTGCCTAAATTAGCATGACAATAGGTGGACTCCTAAAGCAAAGGCTGCCCCACCTCCAAACATGTAGCTGTTATAGTACTAAAGGAATGGAAGGCTGGCTCTCCATTCATTTGCAGACCTCAGGAGTTAGTGGCTGGAACTAAAAGGGACTGAAGGGAAGGAACTAAAGCACACAGTACACAAAAGAAAAAAGGCCAGAGAACAAGATTGCAAATGTCAAATGCCATGTTAACCGCAGAGCCCCAATGCTGTCTCCACCTTCACACACACCACACACACACACACACACACAGACACAGTAACCTCAAGGGGAAAAATGGTTCACAAACTTCGGCGACTGTAGTTACTGATGCAAATGGCCCACATTTCAAATCTGCAGCATTTCCCAACTTTCAAATAGTTGTGGGGTGTTTTTTTTCCTTTTTTTTTAAAAAAAGAAGAAAACACAATCGTCCCAATCACATTAAAATGCAAGTACGGAAATCAGTTTGGTTTTTAAAAAAAACAGCAACTACCCAGCGGAGTTAATCAGTTCCTCTTGTCTGTTGCAAATTGCCAATAATCTCACGGAGCTGAAACAGTTTGCAACCGACGCTCTGAATCGCGCCTGGAACAAATGCAGGATTCGGGCCTTCTGGCTGGCCCGCTCCGTACTCGGAGGAGGAAGTGAGCAGGCAAAACGCGCCATGTGTTCTGTAACTTCGGATTTAAAACATCCTGAACCGAGAAGCCTGTCGCCCCCGATCCCCCTCCCTCCCCACGTTGACATACAAAACCCGATCGCAGCTAGCAAACGCGGCTTTGCGCGAGGCAAAGAGAGACTCTTTTGCCGGAGTTTGATTAGACTCGATAGGCCTCAAGTTTCCGTTTGCCAACATGCCCGGCCGCCTCCATCCGCACCCGCCCGAGAGGAGAGTCACGAGTGGCGGGGCGCCCATCTAGCTAAGCCGATTTGAAAGTTTGCGACCCTCCCTAGTGGGCGATCCCCAGTCCATGTTGAAAACAGCCTCCCCCACGCCGTCTCTCTCTCTCTCTCTCTCTCTCCCCCCCCTTCCTCCCACACCCGGTTCCCACAGCAACGGCTGCAGAGACCTTTACCTTTCTGGAGTGACACCCGAAGAAGATCTAGGCACGCCCGCCGTGGGTGAGATGCCAGATGCGCCGATCGCGAGCTTTCATGGCAGATCGGGGCCTATCTCTCCCCCGTCATCATGTCACCACGATCAAACATGTCTGTGTGAGTCCTATTTGGCTGCGGTGACTTCCTGATTCTCTGCATTGCTGAGCACAGACAGGAAAAAAAAAATCCACCCCAACCAGCGCGAAACCTCGCCTCTTCCTCTCTCCCAGCAGCGAGAGAGGCTGGCTCCAGCTACCCTCCTACTTCTCCAGTCTGGCTCGCATGCTCAGCCACCAGTAGCGAGCGGCACCAGTCGGGCGGAATCCTCCTCCTCCTCCTCTTCTAGGCACTTAATCATCAACCTCCTCCCCCTAAAAGCCACAACTTTTTCCCTCTTTCTCGGCCGAATCTTAACCAAATTCATGCCCGGTGGTTAAAAGACTTCCCCCGCGCCAATCACGGGGTGCGGGACGACGCCTGCTCCCCCCGCCCAGCCCCAAAGATTTGAGACTGGCACTCAGCAACTTTCGAAATCAATAAATCGGTGGTTTCTCCCACCCTTCGGAGGAAATAAGGGATGGAAAAAGGAAAAAACCCGCGTCGCACAACAGAGGAGAGAGCCCGCTTTCGGGCGAGAGTAAAAGGACGACGCAAACACGGGCAATGCCAGACACTTTCGGGGGAGGGGGGCACGCACCGCGACGGCGGCTACGGTGCAAAAGAAAGCAAAGGGGGCTGTGGACTTTTCAGACACTAATAAACCCCGGATATTTGGAAGAGGCCCGAACTGGGAGGAGAAAAGCGCACCGATCTCTGGTTTCACCACTCCCGGCTTCTCAACACCCCTTTTCCCGAGGCTCTCCGATCTCGCGTGGGTACTCTCGGCCGGCCAGCCGAGGCAAGCGAGACGGTCCGTTGCTGGGGCCTGCCCGGTTTTGACGGTTCTACCGTTCCCTTTCGCGAATCAATCGCATTCCCATCCCTTCTCCTGCTCTCGCGACCGCAGTGGGAAACTCTGCGGCGGAACTGGGCGAAGAAGGCGGCCGGGATCTTCTGCAGCGAAGCACCTCCGCCTTTTCCCTTCCCCGGGGCAGGACGCGGCGCGAACTTCCAGCACTCCCAGCCGGCCACATGCCTCGATTTTCCCCCAGCAGAGCTTTAATGCAGCTTCTGGAGCGGGAAGGGGGAGTAAAGACGGACTTTCCCCCTCCAGCCTTGCTTCTACTCCCCAAAGACAGCTCAGCGCATCCAAGAGAGGAGGCAAAGCTAACCTACCGGCTCCATCGCGCCGGACCTGCATATACCTGCTCGCAATCCGTTCCTGGCTCCTTCTCTTGATCTTTCTCTCTTCGTCTCTTTCTCTTGCTCCCCTCCCTGTTTAGGAGCCAAATCCCGTAAGCAGCTGATTCCACGCCGGAGGCTTCTGGCTTCTCCCGCCGCCTGCCGTCGCCAGAGCCCGGGCTTGCAACGGGCAAGCCAGCCCTCCTCCTTCGCCCGACTTTCTCCCCAGGTTCAGCTGACTCACAAAGTCAGCGCCTAGCATCCTCTCTCTCCCCCCCTCCCCTCCCCCAGGAAATGTTCTTCACCCAGCCGCTTTTTCAAATGGGGATTATTAGGATTATTAAGAAGGATCAGGAAAACTTTCTTCCGTTCGCTTTTTCGATCTGCAAAGGAGGCGCAAAGGAGATCGAGACTTGTTTGCGGCCGGAGGAGGGGAGCGGGGGGGGTGTCTGTTTGGATATTATATTTTTGGTGGGGGCGAACGGAGGATGCACAGGCTAAATTCTTCTCTTCCCCTCCCTTCCCTAACCCTCCCCACTCATACCAACAACTACATGGCAGGCAAATCAAAACGACGAATGATTATTAGGAAAGGGAGGGAGGAGTTGCAAGCGATCTTTACCTTGCTGGGGGAGAGTGGCGGGCTAGATCTCTCCCTCTCTATGAGTCACTCAGAGTACAGATCCAGCCAGCCAGGGGAACTAGATTATGAATATGACTTCATTGATGACAGCCATTCCCTCCTCTTCCTAAACTCCCGCCCCGCCTCTCGGCTCGGCTCGGCCGCTTTCTCCCATTCCGACGCTCCGTACTAGAGAAGAGGGAAGCTTGTGACTGGACGAACCGAGTCTCCGGCTCCCGTCCGGAAGAGGAAACGGAAAGGCGGATTCGCTACTGCTCGCCGTCACTCAAGCTGCAGCTTGGAGGAAGGCGGAGCTTATCGCTGCTCAAAAATGTGGAGAGAGCGAGAGACCCTGGTCGGAGTACGCGAGCGCGGCTGCCCTTTCCCCCCCCTCCACATCCCCTCAGGGCAGACGCGGGCATGCGTGTGAATGCTTCTGGGGTCCCCCCCCCTTTCTCGGTTCAGCTGTTTGGATCCAGAGGGGAATCTTTGGAACGTGTCGGCCCCTTTCGAAAGAAAGGGAGAGGAGAGAGAGAGAAAAGCCCAGGAGTTGAGGGAGGGGTCGGTTGGAGAAGGTGCTGGAATTTATTATTTATTTATATTTATTTATTAATCAAACTTATATACCGCCCTCTCTCCCGAAGGACTCAGGGCGGTGAACAGCCAACTAAAATAA
>JANHZT010001576.1:192829-203116 GCA_032468215.1 Stegonotus admiraltiensis | reverse complement strand
AAGGGAACAAAAATAAGATGTACAATAATTCCCTTTCTCTGTGTTCTTTTTAAAAAAAATTTTTTTTTTTTACCATCTGGATCTTTCTGTCAGTGTTCCCTGTCTACTGACTTCATCAGTTCCTCTGACTGTTAGAGGAATTAAATATGAGATCATGTTCAAGTCAAGTCAAGTCGCCTCATACGATCAACCACACTGGATGCTGCATCTTGTTGAACAGAATAATTAACACCAGTCTGGAGTTTTTGAACATATTAACCCAAACATCAACAATATTCCTTAGTGATATAGTCATATTTTTCAATCCCTGGTATTGTTTAAGAGACTGAACTCCTCCTGCCAAAATTTGAAGGCGAATGGCAGTGTAAAGAATGTTTGGAAATTGCGCATTTGCACTATGTTTTGGCAGGGCAGTATTAAAAGCATAAGTCCATCCAATCCAATGGGAATTGTTAACAGTATCTCCAAATGCAGCTGCTGCTGCCATCTCGTCTTTTCCAGTAACTCCTTTTATATGTTCATTTAACTCTGCCCAGGGAAAATCTTCGTATGTTCTAATTGCTTGATTAACAGTTACTATTCCAGTCAACATTTTGTTTGTTTCTTCAACCATAGTCCCAAGTATCAATGAAGTTTTACTAATTTCTGCTTTAAGATTAGTAAACATCTCTTCAAAGTTTTGTCCAGTGGTCTGCCCATTCCAAATGGTACGAAGACAATGGAAACCCTGAATCACAGCATCTCGATCTACTTCAATATCCTGAAATCCTGTCTCTTGACGGATTTGTCTAAGAGTTTTGTTTAGTCTAGCTGGAGTAATATTTCCTGCACAGGTTACTATTAATACAGCTGTGGTCAAACTTGCTAAGATTTTTTCTCTAAATCTGTTTCCCTGGGGTGACATTACCATAACCCGAGCCAGTAGTTCAAAAGACCACAGAGGACTGTCTTGAAGAATAGCTGTATTGTCAGTTCCATCAGCAAGGTTCATATTAAGAAGCCCTCCGAATAACCAAGGATGAATTTCCCCGGCTACAGGTGCAGGTTTAGCCACCGCAGGCGGACCCTGAGGACAATTGTTTTGGGAACGCACAGGATTGTTGGCATCAAAAACTTGTCCCATCCAAGCATCAAATCGTTTAGCATTGAAAACAAAATTGCCCTGAGCATTAGGCACAATCATGGCTGCATCTGGACCAAATACAAATGAATTTTGTTCAAGCTGAGTATCATTTCTTAAGATGGCTGGGTCAACTGGCTCGGCAAATATTGATCTAACCAATTTTTCCAAATCCAAATCACTGAAACAAAATTCTGGGGCAATATGAAGATGGGATCCAATGACGCTCAAACTGGCAATAGCAGCTTTATGAGAATTGTTCTGAATCACTCTTTCCTTGTGGAGTTTTTTTTCAATAACCACTGATAGAATCCCACGAGTCATGAAAGCACCAGCAGCCTGGGTAACAACTTTATTCCGACTACATCTTACATTAGAAAATGCTGCTAGGTCTGACAGATGAAAAGACGCTTCCATTTTTGTGACTTAAATACTCCTAGCAGCAAACTTTTGAAGCAATTCGTGTTTGTTTTTCCACCCAGTCAGGGCAACATTTTCAAGGAAGCTTATGCCATGCATAAATTAGCTCATCGAACACCTTCAAATGAAAAGACAATTTCTGAAAATACATTTGCTAACTCCCAATTTCAATGATTATATAAATAGCATTCTTTTAATGCAGAATTTGGGTATGAGACTAGGTCAAAAACAAATCCCTTGTTTGTCAAGTACAATAGCAAATGTAAAGACAAGCCAACTGTTAGACCAATTTCTGCTGCAAACCACTCCCGCTGTGCTTATTTTTGCATTTAAAAAGTTCTAGTGGGCTTTTCTCCAAGCAAGCTGTGACTGCAGTAACAGCTCAAGCCCATTTGGCACACAAGCTGCATTGCTGAAAATACAAATTTTTCTGTTTTTCACTGGCCATTGTCTTCAAATGATCAAAGCAAGTCTTAACATGATATAATCCTCCTAATGTTGATTATAAGTAATCTCTCTAATTTTCAATATGATATTACCAAAGGGTTTTATCCAACATTAGGTGAATGTGTGCTTGGGCTACAGTCAGGGATATCTAAAAGAAAAAGTCCTCTGGAAGTTACAACGAAAACAGGTTTAAAAGATGAGACAGATGACCAGGTCAGGAGGAATATTGATGACATCTAGCCAGCTTCTTAGCTAAGTGCCAGCATGATGCTTAGAAGATTTGGGCTGGAGACTGCTGGATGAGAGAAAAGGAAGAAGAGAGACAGGTCAGATTAGAAGGTGAAAACAACTTTTAAGCAGAAATATCAATGATGAGAGAAGAGAAATAATTAATCATGTTCCAACTATAGACTTAATGACTATTCAGAGAAAAATGCAAAATTAATAGCCTCCCAATGGAGGCCTAAAGCTGCCACGCTTATAATATCTATGGCATATTAAATATTAAGGCACTTCAGGCATCAGAAGATCATATACCCTACTTCTATACACTCTCCATCCCCCACCACCACGAAAAAGTGGCCTTGGGATTTATCTTGGTTCCTATACTCTACTGGAGTTCTTATTTTGTGAAATGAAAGTTCAGCCCTAAAATTCTGCTAATATCTTTTTCATGCCCATGCAATTTTAACCGGAGTCACACCACTGATGCACAAAAGAAAGGTATTGGCATGCTCCGGTAATTCCAAGATCTGCAGTTATTAAAAATGGACATGGAGACAGAAGAGAAGAAAAAATGGCTAGAATTCTAACAGAAGCTGTTTCTCCCTGCTTACAACTTACTTGCAGAATTTCCAACTTGTTTGGATTTTTTGTTGTTATCTGATTGAGTTTAAAATGTAGCATTTTAAAGCATACAATTGTTAAAACATACAATTTGCATTTATTTAATATCTTAAACTTAAATGACTCTGTACAAGTTAATTTTCAAACATTTTAATTAGGGAAACAAACTAAGCATTTGTTTACAAGTAAAATTAAATTATATGACCTCAAGCAGTGGAGAGTCAGCTTGGTATCGTGATTAAGGCACCAGGTTAGAAAACAGGAGCCTATGAGTTCTAGACCTGCCTTAAGCACAGTCAAGGCTTTTCTCTTTGGGCCAGTCCCTCTTTCTCAGCCCTAAGAAGCAGACAATAACACACCATTTCTGAAATCTTACCAAGAAAACTGCAGGGACTTGTCCAGATAGTTGCCAGGAGTCAACACTTGACTTAAAAGCACAAACAAAAAACAAGCAGTTACCAAGTGCCAGCCAAACGCTTTTGAAAGAAGACAATTTCTAGATTAGCAGTAATTCCTAATATATGTTGGATTCAAAATTTGTCCAAACTGGCATGAGAAAAATATATATATAATATTGATAGTATAGTCTAGTCTCTGATATAAACATTTAAATACTGGTTTGGAAGCTTTCTGTTTAAAAAAAAACAGGGCTACAATTTATATTGGATTCAACCAAACATAAATGGAAAGTGGGGAGGGAGTCCTTGGTGCTCTCTGAGCTTATTTTCTTGCAGCCATCTCATTACCTAAACTATGTAAAATCATCAGTCTAATAAGGAATGAGGTTTGCTGTCAATTTATATTCTAGTGACTTGCCCTGTCAGTGTTGGTAGGAGTGATCTTGGATGTTCTTTGGTTGGGCTGTTTATTGTTAGTTTGTTTAGCAGTTCCTTGATTGGGATATTGTTTACTTCTTGATTGTTGGTCTGATGTTAATATTAGTCTATGCTCATCTGTGTGTTGATTGCTAGTGAGACGGTGTTTTGGTCTTTTTTGTTCCCTTTGGGAGTTGTTCTCTGTTTTATACAGTATGTAAATGTTGTTTATGTCTGTGGGCTTATTGATGGCCGATTTGCCAGGCTTCCAAGAATTCTTTAACATTTTTGGACTTGGCTTGGTCTAGAGTGGTCACAGTGGTCATAGTTTCCAGTTGAAACTATGATCAAATCTCTTCATGTGTTGTGAGATTAGAATTTTTTCACCAACTGCTAGTTGGTCGGAAGAAATTTCTTGGATGAGAAGTGAAACATCTTCAAAAAAACCCAAGAAAGTCCAGTTGCTTCTTGAAAAAGCACCTTTGGGACATCTGCAAGAAAACAACCACGCTCCGATAACACCAAGGACCCCTCATTTCAACTCTGATCTACAAACATTCTCCTCTATTGGTATAATTGGAAAGGGGCAGACAGATCCCAAACCACAGAAGTATCTTGTCTACATGACTCAAATTGAACTTTTCAGACTGAATGAAGAATTTGATTGCTTGATGCCCTACAGAAACTGCTACACTTTCCAATTTTATTTAAAATGTTAGAATGGAAAGAATATGAAGAAATATGGAGTCAAACAATAACCTTATCTCCTCGCTTATAAGCAATGTTCATCAGGAGTGTTTTAGTTATAGTGCTTTACAAGAGACCTTTGTCTATAATGTATGGAGGACATAGTAAAATGGAATTTACTTGTTCGCAGAACTCATATAACTACTGAAAGGTGCATTGATTGCCAATTGATTTTAGGTGGAATTCAAGATGCTGGTTGTCAATTTTAAAGACCTTAATTCATCAGGGCCTAGATTATCTGTGAGAGTAGTTTCTCCTGATAACATCTGTCCGACCTGCAACATCTAGCAAAGTACACATTCCCTCTATTGGAGACTGCCAACAACAGAGACCAGGGAAACATGTTTTAAATTAGTGCCCTCCTCCTCTGGAATACCATCTCCAGACATTCAAATGCTGCCCTCTCTCTTAATTAGAAAGTTTGTGAAGACTGGGCTTTTTCAATAGGGACAAAGTTGCTACAACTATCTCTCAAGTGATTATTTTAAATTTAAAATAAAGTATCTGATTTTAGTATATGTGGTTTTTTCAACATTTGAGGCTATGGTTTAACTGTATTATGATTTTTAAAATCCAAATTATAGATTTGGAACTTGTATGGTCCTCATTTCATTGTAAGAAACTAAATAAATTTTTAAAAAATCTTCTTTTCCTGGAAATGTTATTTCATGTGGTTGAAGGATTAAAAAGTTATTTGTGGTTTTTCCATGTTAGTGAATGGGAAGCACAAATCTTACTTCAAATTAGATTCCAAGTTGAAATGAGCAGTTTTAACCATGTGGGCAATATTTTGAAGGTTCAAATCAATCCTCTGAACTAGTGGACAATGTAGTACCTAAAAGTGAAAAGAAGTAAAATATGTCAGCATGTAAAGAATTTCAGCACTGTTTTCATTCCCCAGTCCCTCCAAAAATATTTGAAGCTTATGTTCATCTCATCTCAGCGGATCAGCAAACACTAAGCATTTTCTGAGATCACAACAGGTGCTTCTACAGAAGGACAGAACCAGTGTGAAAGCAATTCCATTTCTGCGATCCTATTGCAGAGGTGGGAGAGTTGAATCAATTTATTTTGACTTAGGTGTGATGCATTTGAAACACAGTAAATTTTTCTTTGAAAAATTTGTGAAGAGTCTCATCCTCCATATGTTTCAATCATGGGTTTTAAAATGCAAAAAGATGATTTTATACGTTTTCAGCATATTCTGTTAAGAACAGCTGGATTTTTGTTTACAAATGCAAATACCTGTAACATGATGGATGTAGATCGGATGTATGTGTTGGTGCAATAAGTTTACTTCTATTCCATAAAAAGGGAGGGATTTTCTGGTACACTAGCATCTATGATTTTGGTCATAGTAATATATAATTCTCTTATCCCACTCCTCACAAGAGTAACAACATAAACTGTAATCCAGTCTCCATTTTTAATTTGTTTTATAAGCATTTTGAAGCCATTTCCAAAAAAAGAATATCTGAGCAGTAGAAGCTTTTGGCTGCAAAGTTGTATTCCCTACTGTTTTAGCTTTTTCTGCAATGACTAGACCAGAGCAGATACAAATAGTCCTCAACTTACAACAGTTCATTTAGTGACCATTCAAAGTTACTGAATGGTACTGAAAAAGGTGACTTATGACAATTTTTCACGCTTATGACCACTACAGCATCACCATGGTCACATGATTTACATTTGGACTCACATATATGACGGTTGCAATGTCCTGTAGTCATGTGATCTCCTTTTGCAATCTTCTGACAAACAAAGTCAAGGAGGAAATCAGATTCACTTAACAACTGTGTTACTAATTTAAGAACTGCAATGATTCACTGGAAAAGTTGCCTGGGAAAGCCAAGGGAAATCATCAAAACCATAAAAAAGCATGAGTTAGAATATTTTGGACATGTGATGCGACACCTGGAAAAATACGGTATACTTCACTTAATCCTCCAGGGAAAAATAGAAGGCAAATGAGGTCCAGGCAGAAGAACATCATCACTTCAAAATCTAAGGAACTGGTTTGGACAAAACTCAGCAGCACTTTTTTGTGAGGCTGTTGATAAAAATAGGATTGCCAATATGATCACTGATGTCCGATGACAGATATGGGAGGAGGAGGGCAAGAAAAGTTATAAAATGGGGTAAAACTCACTTAACTAATTTCTCACTTAGCAACATAAATTTGGGGCTCAATTGTGGTTGTAAATTGAGGACTACCTACATTCTAAACAATGCTTATGAAAGACTATAGGAACAGTTCCACAAGCAACATTGAAAAAAGACCAACTTTACTCCTGTTTTTAAAAATGACTTAATTTTCCAAACCAGCCAATGTTATTTGATTGCAGAGTTGATTCCAATCTAGTGTAAGCCTTTGCACGATGATAAGAATTAGTAAAAAACAAACAAACCTGCATTAAACTTTAGACAATTTCAAGTAATATTTCACATTAACAGATTGTTATACCCTGGTTTTCCCAGCAACCTACATTTGAAACTTATTTAAAATAAAGCTTAAGTTTGTAAGTCTCTGAAAATAAAAAGGCAGATTTAATTATAGCAATTATATTTTATGCAGCCTTTCTCCATACTTCAGCAAGTAACTCCTATTAATATCATATCCAAGTAGATTTATTTATTTCATCGGTATTATCTTTTTGCAAGGGTTTTTACAGATTTTTATTACTTTTTGATGTTTTTATTGTTTTGTGAACTGCCCAGAATTATGATATATGAGATGGGCAGTCACAGAAGTCTTATAAATAAGGCTTTTACAATAGCATACACAACTGCAGGTTATAAATGTAGGGCTGATTATTAATACATATGTAAATATCATAGCTTATTCCAAAAGCTCATCATCTTATTTTAACAGCTTTATGTAATATAGAAAGAGTAACTGAAATTCAGGTAAAGTTAAAAACTGTTAGTTAAAAGAACTCTATTAGCAAACATCATAGTGAGATGGCAAGATAGTAAATTTAGGGTGGGGTTGTGTTTTTGTTTGGGGTGGGGTTATTGCTGGCCTGTTCCTTTCTGAAAATATCACATTTTAATGATTTGCCCCAAATGCCCTGTTATTATTTAATAGCCATCATTAAACAAAGAGGTTTCAAGAAAAAAATAGGCAAGTTAAAGATACAGAAAACAGGTGCAAAGCTCAAGTGATAAGGGGGTGGGAGATGGGTAGGCTTCCCACTGGCTTTGCAGGATTTCTCCACCCATTAATAGATATTTATTTAAGTGCACTATCAAGTGTACCAAGTAATTAATTGCTGCCTTTTTTTTCTCTGAGCACATTCTATCAGGCAGTAAGCTTTGTTCTGGTTAGAAAAATACAAATGAGCTCTCCAGCTAATTTATTGTCGGAAAGTATAAAAATCATCCTTCTAACTTGCGGCACTAATAGCTCATGCCCATTTTATGCAAGCAAGCTCTCCGAGGACTACTCTACCAGGCAAGAAAATATTTGTCTTTCTTTACAGGTTTAAACAGCCTTTTCCTGTTTTAAAGTTGTCATTCTGAGCCGAGTATTGTAATAACAGCTTTGTCATGCAAAATTGCCCAACTGCGTTTGCTTGTTTTTGTTTTGGCAGGGAAAAGCCTTAGGGAATAGTTTTATTATTATAATAAATATATAAGAAATTTATTAATTTTATTATCTCACAGCGACCCATCTATTCCGTTCTAAAAGGAGAGCAAACTGCAGTTATGAATTCCTACATTCCAGGAGTCTCCTCTCCCAAATAGACCCTCTATTTCGGCTTGGTAAATCCTGGCTTCAATTTCTCCCTGAAAGCTATGGGTGGGTCCATTCAGTCCTTTGGAAATGATTAGTTCCTCTCCCCATCGAAAACAACGGAGAGTCCCGAGATGCAGAAAAGCGGCGACCAAGATTATGAGCGCCGCTCCCACCTCTCTCGTCTGGTCCCGCTTCGTTTTTTTTCCAGTGGACTCCGAGCAGCGACGGCGGCGGCGCGGGCGCCTCTTCCGCTACACCCCTGCAGAGCAGTCTAGACGCACCAGAGAAGACAAGAAACGGCCTCGGCGACTTGCGGCACTTTTTTTTTTTTTGCAACCAAGCAGCAGCCGGTGCGGCAGCTCCTTCCGGTTTCCGCCCCAGCCCTCGTCGCCCCGCCCCCTTTGGCAAATTGGGTTCTTCCTGGAGGGGCGGGGCTTATCCTATCCTGGAGGTGACGGGGAAGAGGCCGGTTGCTTTTTGAAAGAAAAAAAAATGGTGGCCCAGAGTGTGGTGAGGGCCTCTCCTTCCTTCAATGTCCGCATTTGACGAGATTTTTCTTTTTTGTGTGTGTGCTACATATTTTTGGGCTTATGTATTTATTAAATTAACAAGCTGCCCATTCGCCTAAAGGCAACTGTAAAAGGCGACTCTTGGCAACCAAGTAAAAGCAACCGGATAAAACAATAAAATATTAAAATAATACATATTAACTTTAAAATTCACCTAAAGTTAACAAAGTCGGCAAGGAAGGGAGCAAGATACACAGGAGCTGGAGCTTTCTGCCTGTTAACATTCTGCTCTGGGATCTTCTTTTTCCTAAGAAGATGGTTTAGTTTTCAACCCGGGTGACATATTAATGCCAGCACCTGGATAGCATTTCATTACTACTTTTATTTATTGTGATTTGGTCTAGTGGTCAAGGTACTGTTGGAAGATATGATTCACTCTTCTCCTAGAAAAAGGAAAAGAAACTCAAAAAATATTAAAAGAGCAGGAAAATTCCCCTAAAAGAAAATAAACTCGGGCAGAGTTTCAGCCCCCACCTTTGGGTCATTAAGAAGCTGAAGCCACCCTATTTTCCACAACAAAGGAAGGACAAAATTACAGGGGCCTGCAACATCCAAATAGGTATGGGACACAGAAAAAAGCAAACACCCAAACAGGAAAAGAAATCAAGCCAAAGTAATTAGAATTTTAAACACATGAGAAAAGGAGATATTCACTAAAACACAGTAATAACAAACTGATAAATTATAGGGAACAAGCAACTACAAAGGGTTAGGAAAAACAGATTGGACTATAAAACAATCACTTATTTGCCAGATCCAGGATGGAAGAACCCACTCACAAAAAAGCAGGATTTAAACACCATAAAACAATCACACACACAAATCAAAGGATTCACATGCCAAATCAAAAGAATTTCAAAAGACTTTAAAGGGTCACACAGAAAAATCAAAATACCTTTTAGGTGTTGGAAAAAATGTCCATCTGGGTTCAGTTCCAAGTGGGGAAAAAGACACTGGAAACATGGAGACTGCTTGGAAAGATGGCTTAATGGTGGACAGGAATCACATGGCTTGAGTTCCTGAGAAGAAAACAAAGAAGCCCCAGAAGCTGGGAGTGCCTTGGTTTTATGTCCTCTGTTGGGCCCCACCTCTGAGTTTCTTGTTCTTGTATAAGAAATAAGTTTGATTGGTTGTCAAACTCCCAGGTGGTCTAGGGGTCTGTAGGTTGTCTCTGAAGCTTGCTTGAGTCTTCCCATGTGTTGCAGATGATGGCCCATTGAGTAAGCTTGGCTGAGGCCTTAATGGCCCATAACAAAGGGGGGTGGGGGTGGGCAGGAAACTGCTTTGTCTTTAAAACATGTTTCTCCATTTCTCATCCAGGGAAATACAATATTCTGCCTTTTTTAATATTTCCTAAAATATTTCATTCTTCTAGGAGAGGGGTTTGAGCTGTAAGAAAAGGGTTTTTCTTACAGTTCAAACAGGCTAGCCTCAGAACACTGTGCTTGTATTTGTTTCTTGCCTGCCCTCCTATTGTAGTGTTGGAAGAAATATCCTTCTGGGTTCTGCTCCAAGTGGGGAAACAGACACTGGAAACGTGGAGACTGCTTGGAAAGATGGTTTAATGGTGGACAGGATCACATG
>JANHZT010001576.1:174264-188842 GCA_032468215.1 Stegonotus admiraltiensis | reverse complement strand
GCTTACAATGCGTTAAGCAATAGCCTTCATACTTCTGTATATTTATACAAAGACAGCTTATTGCCCCCACAATCCGGGTCCTCATTTTACCTACCTCGAAAGGATGGAAGGCGGAGTCAATCTTGAGCCTGGTGACATTTGAACTTGCAGTAATTGCAGGCAGCTGGCTTTACTTTAACAGCACTTTAGCCACTGCACAACCAAGGCTCCTTAAATTCTCTGCACCAGAGAATAAGTTACTTACAGTGAGGAAAGGCCTCTTTTGGAAGAAAATCACTAAGCTAGGAAATTCATTTTTGTTCTGAAATCCTACTATTTTCTATTCAGAAAGGTAGGAAGATAGGACCCTAAAGGAAGACTCTGTGTATGTGTTTTTCCCACCCCTTCTTTGTATTTGCATTTCACTTTTAATAAATAAAAGGTATCCCTCACCTGTTGCAAATGTACTCTTCACAGTTAAGAACATTGTTCCCCGCCAAGCAAACACAATCTCCTTCAATTATTCTGTATTTTAACTTCTTACCATGTACCTCTGGCAGTAAAAAAAGGGATGTTCTTCAAAGCAGCTTTACCCTTTCCTGCCCCTTAAATCTTCTAGTAAAATAAAATCCATGCTATATCTTACTGCACCAGAGAATAGCCTTAGTAAAAGATTTCTAAATATGGAACACCTGGTTCTCAAACAGGAATCAAAATTAAAAATACTAGTTAGAGCAGCAGCATCAAAGTAATTAGCTAGGCCAAACTACATCCATTTACATTTTTAATAATATTTTTTTATTTATATAGAAATATTTTGAAATATTTTGAAAACAGTGTATTGTCCAGGTATTTCATTTTAGCGAAAAAACAACAAATACAGTAACAGTAATAATATATGTAGTAATTATAACAATAATTATAGTTGCATTAACTTATTTGTACTTCTATTAATTATACTGGCATACTTATAGTCATACATACATACACATAACTATAATCTTTCTTCTTCTAACTTCTACCTCTCGTATCTAACCACTGATAAAACCTGTAATCTGTATCTCCTTTACCTTTTATTTTAAATGTCAGTCTATCCATCTCTATACAGTCCAATATTTTCCGAATTATGTTTTCGTCTGATGGGATGTTCTCATTTTTCCAATATTGTGCAAATACAATTCTTGCTGCTGTCAATACATGAAGTATTAAGTATATAGTCCCTTTATCAAAATTTTCTGGTATTATGCCTAACAAAAATATTTCTGGCTTTAAATCTATGTGCTGCTTAATCATATTTTCCAACCACATATGTATTTTAGTCCAATATTTTCTTGCCCTTATACATGTCCACCACATATGACAATAAGTACTTGGTATCTGATTGCATTTCCAACATTTGGTGGACATATTTCTAGACATTTTTGCTAATCTTGCCGATATGCAGATGCCACCTATAGAACATTTTATGTAAGTTTTCCTTATATGCAGTGGCCATTGTCATCTTATAATTTCTATCCCAAAGCTTTTGCCATTTATCTAATTCTATAGTGTGGCCAATACTCTGGTTTCTGTTCAGATCAATGTAAATCTTACATCCATTTACATTGAACATGCAATTTTCTAGCTCATTGACCACAGCAAAGCATTTTGCGGCTCTTTTGAGTGTGCAATTGGTGAACATTTTCAACGAGGACATATTGGCCTAGCCTTTTCTTCCTTCCTCTGTTGCTCCTCTTCCTTTTGGGACTTCTACATGGAAAGAGGTTAACACTGCCTTTCGTTTGTATCTTTGAAGGGAGAAAGTACCTTGTTGCCTAAAACTGTGTATGGGGTGTATCTAAAAAAGAGGGAAGGATTAACTTTGAGGTTTATCACATCACCCTTGGCTGCATTAAAAAGAAGCTAAGAAAAATCAAGTCACTCTCATTTCACCTCCTCTCAACTGTGACATGAAAGAGCAAAGTAGAATGTTCCTCACTGGGTGGAGAATGGAAGTTTTGCAGAAAGCTGAAAAGTGTGTCATTCACAAAGCAGATGAGCAACAGTAAAATGATATTGAAGTTATTCAGTTCTTGTCCTGTTTCTCCCCCTCCCACAACTAGAGGGAGCTGACATTTTTAAGTATTTTCATGGGACTCTTTGCTTGAGCATAAGACTTGCTTCCTCTTATGATTATTGTCAAATTCTCAGGGCTTAATCTTTATTGATTGGGAGATAAATTGCAGAAGTTTAGAGTTGTTAGGCCTGACCCATTCTTATTTCATTGTAGTGATTTATGGATATGTGGGGTCCTTGGTACTCTCTGAGTTTGGTTGTTTTCTTGCAGACATTTCATTACCCAACTATGTAACATCATCAGTGCTAGAAGGGAATGGTGTTTGCTCTCTGTTTATATACAAATGGCTTGCCCTGTCAGTGTTGGTGGGAATGATCTTGGTGGGTCCTCAATTAGGCTGTGGCTTACTGTTACTGTTAACCCTGTGTTACAAATGTTCTCTCCTATTGTCTACGGAGATTCTCAGTCATCCAGGTCATGGTTGTCCCATTCCCAAAGGTGCTTTTTCAGGAAGCAACTGGACTTTCTTGTTTTTCTTTGAAGACATTTCTCTTCTCAACCAAGAAGCTTCTTCAGCCGTGACTGGATGGTGGGAAATGGAAGGATTTATATCCCTTGCAGATAGTTGGTCATTTGCATTCTTTTAGAGAGTCACTGAGGCTATTGGAGGTTTATCTCTGTCCTCAGGGTCACCTGAGTAGTGCTAATCTATGTGGAGCCTTCTTGGCTACAGGATGCTTTCTGCCCTGTGTCCCTTCACTGTTGAAGACAGGTGCAGGCTGTTGGGGATAAGTCTGTGTGGTCTGCATCTCAAACTGAAGTGCAAACGGTTTCTGTAGTCTGCAATTTTTTTTCCTGGAAATCTGTTCATACTCCCGCATCATTTGAAGGGTGTTCATCCCAAAGTGCATAGCTAAATATCTATGGAGATTCTCAGTCACCCAGGTCCCAAAGGTGCTTTTTCAGGAGGCAACTAGACTTTGTTTTTCTTTGAAGACTTAGAAGTTCTCTTCTATTAGCATTTATGGATATTTTCCCACTAGTTGGCAATGTCTGGAGTGGGAGGGCAGCACAGCAAGAATGTTAAACCAGTTACTTTATTTAACATGGCTTTTAGGTACCTGATCAGGAGAGTAATGCATTACAACAGATGCAAGTGAAGCAGGCTGGAGATCAGCAGTGGCAACAGCAAATGTCACTCCCGTGTTTTCTGCTGACTCATGGATGGTTGGACAGCATTTAAACTCAGCAGTAGGAAAAGGCCCAGAGAATGACTAAGGGACATTGCTGTAATAGGAAATATAATAAAGGAGGAGATTAACCGGGACAGATTGAGGAGCACTGCTCTCCCATAGATCAACTGTATTGAGACTTTGAGATTATACCTACCATGGCACAAACACGTCCTGGCAACTTTTTGTGTGTATGTGTGTGTTGTAGTCCCATGACTTTGCTTAGTCTTAGGAGAAGTCACCCCTCCTGGAAGAATGAAATATTTTGAGAAATATTTAAAAAGGCAGAATATTATATTTACCCTAAAAGAGAAATGGAAATCTTAAGGGAAACTCAGCCCCAGCTCCCTGCTCCCAGCAGATAATGGTGCCCATTAAGAAGGACTGAGCCAGCCTATCTACAAGACGAAAGACCTTCAGATCCAGGGTGATGGGATTAAGACATGACCCCCAAGACATAATAGCAGAGTTCACCACATCACACAGCACAATCACCCAGGGACATTGCATCACCCTCCAGGCTTCAACCAAACTTGATTTTCGACAAACATGTCCCCACAGGGCCCCATGGGAGTCTGACTACAGCCAATAGAATACATTTCTTGCACAGGAACAGGAAGCTCAAGGGCAAGGCCCAAGAGACGGTATAAATACCTCTCTCTCTACTCAGTCAGCTGCCTAGAACCATGTGATTGATGGTTCTACTTCACCATTAAACCATCTTTCCAATCAGCCTCCATGTTTCCAGGGTCTTTCTCCCCACTTGGAACTGAACCAGTTGGATATTTCTTCCAACAGTCTCCTCTCAGACCATAAGACACAGGTTTAAGGCATTCTTTATTTCTTTGAAGAAGACAATTAAGATCCTTTTACTCAGTTCATACCATCTGCTTATCTGAAAGGAACAACCTGTGTGCTAATGTGACCTTCCCAAAGAAGATTCTACCCAGTATTTATAATGGTGCCTGTAAAACTTTTGTTGGAATTTTTAAGGAAAGCACTTAGGGGAAATTAGGGGAAAGTTAGAAAAAATGGGCTTTATGGTAGTTGTTTTGTACAACCCAAGGTATCATGAACAAGGTGTCTACTGAAATTTTGGCTTGGCAATAAAGCTAATGGCAGATACCCAATCATCTGAAGATGGAATTATTTGCTGCTTATTTAATTAGTAAACTTAATTTTAACTTTGTGTCTGGACATTGAGTATTGTTTGCTCTGTTTGTTTACATGTTTTCTTTATTTGCAATGACTAATGATTTCTTCAGAATAAATGATACCAGTTGACTAGTACAATTAAGAGCTGAACAGTATAAGAAAGCAGGTCTCCAGGTTTTATAGAAATATTTCTTTCTATTTACATTTCAGAAATTCCTGAAGCAGAAGAACGGAATGACTGCTGTGAATGCTGTTTTGTTAATAAAGCACCTGTCTGTGCTTTTTCCCTTTCATATTTTAGGAAGGTTACATTTTATCTTAATGTGTTTCTCATCTATCAGTGCATCCGTAAGTTTCCCATCAACATTTGAAGAAGGCAAATGAATGAAACCCCTATTATATATGTTTTTTTCATTATAAAGCACAGTACTGGCTGTTCCATTACATTAAAAAAAACCTCTCACATATAGACAATAGAGTAAAGGCTGATTTCAGCAGATGGTAATTCACAGTTGTCTATCTTGGAATATATTTATTAAGTGTTTGGCATGTAGCATTTCAAGTGTTCTCCATATGTAGTCAGTTTAGATTTATTATTGAAAACCCTCATATGGAAGCATTTAATTAGTATTTTTGTCATCTTGATCTTATAGGACAGCAAAGGTAGTTTGAGGCATTTATTATCCTCACCACTTCTTTCTCACAGTATCTGGGAATGAGCAGTTTTAATTGATAATTAAATGTTTATAGTATATAAAGACTCTGGATCCACATGTAAAAGAGAGTTTCGACTAGAATCCTGCAAATCAATCAGCCTGTTCACAGAACCCAAGTGAGTTGAGCAGATCTTGGTTGGTTTCAGTATGTACTTAAGTGATATGAAATAAAATGAATGCAGGGGGAAAGTAACAAGTCCTGGTGTGTGACAATAATGTAGCAATCTCACAAGAAACAATTTGGTCTTTTCGGTTGACCTTTGATATAAGATCTAGAAATCTCTTTTTTTCTTAGTTTTTCTATGAGAATTTATCATAGTGGCTTTTTTTGGAAAAGTTGATCTCTTGCCATAAAAATCAATCCAAGGGACAAGGTTTTATATGCCACAGAGTGTTTTCTAATACATTTTTCATACACTTGTCACTGAAATTTGAATTTCCCCATAATCAGTATCTCATGCAGTTATAATAAATTTGATGTACTGGACTTTTTATCATCATTCCTATTACTTAAGCTCTTGCTTATAGTAACTTTTAATATTTATTTCTGTCACTAAGAACTTAATATTGGCCTCTGGAACAGTATTCTTCCAGAGCTTTGTATGACATCTACCTTGACCTTATTTTAAACCTGGCTCTTCCCCCAGACTTTGGCTAGAGTGGGTGGTGGACCCCTTGAAGGATAGTTGTTTGTTAGACTCTGCTGATTTTCTCCAGATGTTTTTTGTATTGTTTGATAGTGTACTGTTTGCCTTATACAGTATTGTTTTCTACCCAAAGTCATGATATAGCTTAAAGTTAAATAAATACTTGGAATGGAAATATAATCAAGACTTTTGAGTCGGCATGAAAGTGCTGACACTATACAGTCAAGGCTTTTGTACTTTATGCACAACACAACAATATTGAAGTATTTATAAAGGACATATCTAATATTGCAAAACTGTGAAGGTCAAAGCGCTTAAAACCAAGCAGTGCTATAGGAAAATAACCGCTTAATGCAGAGAATCAAAGAGAGTCTGTCCTAAACTAGATGACAGAATAACCAGCTGCTGACCAGTTCAGTACTACTTTAGGAAAGCAACTTCGCTTTTTAATTTTCTACTTGGTTTGCTGCAAAACATCACAGTACTTTGCTAGAGAGTTGAAAATTTGCTAGTCAGCCCTTACAGGTACGGTAATCCCTTAATCCAAAGGCATCGCAATACTGACAAATATAGATGTGCTTAAGTCCCACTGAAATAAATATAAGACTGACTGACATGCACTTAATCAACCTTTCAGTTGAATCCAGAGCAATTTGCTAAAGAAGCAAGAGCCATGCGACAAACTAACATGGGTCTGGACCATTGCTAGGGTTAGTTCAAAACACTATCAAAGTAGTGATGGGGGGAAGGGTTGTTTGGTGATATAAAAGATAAAGGGGAACTATGATTTATAAGAATGTCATTTCCTCTTTCAGTAACATCTCATTACAAAGTAAAGATCACTGAGAAAATTGGTTTCCCCCTTTTTTTTCTATTGCTTTTATCCTTAAAGGGTTAATCCTGAAAGCATAAACAGTACTTTGAGGATTCCTTTTTTTTGTTCTCTTGGCAAATAATTATTTATTGGCAAATCATTGCCAATAATGGAGTAAAGGTTTTTCTTTTTCCTTTAGCAACTCTGAGTTGTGGATTTGTATCATATTGGCAAATGATTCTGGAAAAAAAAAAGGAGGGAGAACTCGGGTTGGCCTAGAAAGCTGAAACATCTGCTGGAGTTATTAACCGCCTTTTGGCTGAGTTCAGCAGCAGGGCACCTTGCAGTTGATAGATTCTTCCCTCAGCAATTCAAAACAATGCCATTAAAGCAAATTTCTCCTTTGCTGAGACTGAGGCAACCTAATGAGGCACAAACAATTTCAAAACGAGTTTCACTTTAAAAAGATGGCTAAGCACACTAAGGGTGGATATCTTTTTTTTTTGACCATATATTATCATTAGTCTGTCAAAGTGAGCTAACTCTAATAACTAGTGCTAGACCATTGTAGGAATGTAGCCTTGTTTACACAGAGGAATGAGATCAAGGCTGGAGACATTACTAAAGGTCTCTCATCTCTATTCCACATTTTGGACTATGTCTTTTGCCAGGCTGTTTACCCGGTAAATAGTCTAGGAAGTCTGCCATCTATAATTCTTTTAGCTAACTGCTGATTTTCAGTCAGGCTGAAGACTAACAAGCAACCCGTGATAGAAAGTGGGGTTGAAGTGAATACCAAATAGAGATTACATGGTGATGATTGCCTGGTGATATTTTTTAATACAATTGCATATACACAATGGATCTTTTTTTTAAAATCCTAAATATTCTCAGTTAGAATAGAGCAGCTTCTCTTTTCCTTCCCTGGCATTTCCTTTGTTTTCTGCTTTTTAAAAAATGACTCAAAGTTGTAGAGAACCAGTATGGTGTTGTAACTAAGATACCAGTTAGAAACCACAGAGCTTAATATCTAGTCTCATCTTAGGTATGAAGCTGGCTCGGGGTTTTGGGCCAGTCACTCTCTCTCAGCCTTAGGAAGAAGGCAATGGCAAACCACTTCCGAAAATCAGAGGGAACTAATCATCAAAAGTCAAGACTAATTGAAGGCACACTGACAGTGTAGAAAAAGATAAATAACCAAGGTAGAAATGAGCATCAAGCCATCAATCAGAACCAGACATTACAAAACAACCATGAGTGATTTTTAAAATATCTAAGTTGACAGAGAAACAATACAGATGGAGCCAGGTAAGATTCCCCTTGAACTAACTTCCTAAAGTAAAGTTTCCATAACAGACAAGGCCCTATCATTTTCTTGACTTTAATATAGATGGAACAGTGACTTACAGTTGATATTTGGAATAGTTTGTATGCAATGAGGCAGTCCATGAAACATCCTGTCTTTTCTACCTAGCTATTACTTGAACATTGATTTATATTTATTTTAAGAAGTGCAAAGGTAAGTGCAAAGTAAATAAAGTTTAAATAATTGCTTATATTGCATTCTCACGTATATGCATTACTAATTGAATTATTCTCACTTGAAACATACATTCACATAAAAGAAAACCAGAGTAATATAGTGGCTACCATGTTGAAAATAGCATCAGAAGTTTCAATTCTAATTTCATTAGGACTAGGTTTGCATGCCATACTAAGTCATAATGTGATTTATTTGGTCTTGCTCAGCCTGGTATTTGGACCCAGTCACTATGCTGTCTAAACCATAGTTTATAGTAAAGAATTATGTGCAAAACCAGCATGTACATTGACACAGGTGTTTATTTTATAAGAATTAAATGAATCTTTCTGTGCCCAGATCCAACTGAGGTCATTTCAAGATATTTGTATGTTGAAATTTTTGATTATCTAACAAAAAAAGTGCTTATTAGTGATTAAACACAAAAATTGTGATTAGCTGAACTGCAATTCTTGCCTCTTCCAGCTTCTCCAAAGCTTTGCTTGGATGAAGGAAAAAAGCCAAAAATGGCCTTTGGTTTTTTAAAAATGTCCATTCCATATACTATTCAGAAGCATTTCTTCTTTTCTCAAGTTCCAGCTTGTAGTGTCCCTACAGTCATGTGATGGTGATTTCCAATGTTCCCTACCACCTTCCCACAAACTATGTCAGTGGGGAAGCTGGTAGGAAGTCAGAAGTTACGATCACATGAGACCCTCACTTAACGACTCACACAGTCCTCATTTAACAATAGCAACTGTGACTGCCGGAATTCTCATTTGCCAAGCAATTTGGTCATGTGATGGCATGCTTTACAACTGCATTGCTTAGTGAAAGAAATTCCAATCTCAGTTGCCATTGTAACCTGAGGACTCCATGTAGCATTACCCAATACCTCAATCTTAGATAAGACAATAACCTCTTTGTGTAATGTAGTCATATTGGTAAGTGCCAGAGGTAGGTTTCTCCAAGAGAAAGGGCTCATTTACTTATAAAACATGATCTGAAAAGGGAATTTAGTTAAATGTTCTATTTTTCATTCTGCAGAATGTGTTTTTCTTCCTGAATGTCTTTGTTTACACAATAGTCTACTGCAGTAGCATCCATTTTTCTCTGGTGGCCATATCATTCCATGTAAACAACCCTATGCTCCTACTCCAGATTCAAATAGAGAGATGGAAAGCCAAGCCACTTTGCCACGTGTGGCAGTGGCCTCTAGTGGCTAATAGAGATACTGGGAAACCCAGCAGTTCTTTTGTAAAAACAAAGAAAAAATGCTTCAGATTAATTAGCCAAAGATAACAAATCCTAATTCTGTATTTACAAATATATATGCCTTTCTAATGGTATTGTAATAAGCCAAACTGGTGGGGCAGGAGATAAATTTATTGTAGCTTAACAGATACAATAAATGCCTCAGTATTTGTACTTCATTGTTATATATGAATTTTAATCCAGTTTCATTATTTTCCTAAGAAACCTAATAATTTCAGGTTAGAAAACACAGCTACCAGCTAAGTAAGCAGTTGAGAGAGAAAAAATAGCAGAAAAAGTAAAATAATATTTATTGGAGCTGTCTCAGTTTCATGGGCCTCCAATATATTTTCTGTTTGAAGATAAATCAGTTCTGATCTCAAAAGAGATCCAAGAACCTAAAACAGCCATTTGTGGCCAGCAATTTGTGATCAAGACACCTGCACAGCAGCTAATGTTATTTCTCCTCCAGTAATAAAACTTCATAAAACAAACACCACTTCTCCTCCTCCTCTTCCTCCTCCTCCTCCTTCTTCCTCTTCTTCCTCTTCTTCTTCATGCAACATCATGTGTTCTACCATGTGTTCAGTGTGTTTAGAAGAGTATAAGCCTGGTAGCTGTAGATACTGTTGCAAAGTCAGGGATATCACAGGTTCTTCTAGAAAAAGTAGAGTGAAACTACTTATCAGTGTAGCTACTTGTATCCATTTCAACACCTTTTCCTTCCATAACCACCTTTCTACAAACATTCCCAACCTCTATGAGTAGCCTAAGTTCTAGTGTGCATCAAACTACTATTGAAACTGGGAGAGATTACAGGTGGCCATAGACATTGCGCAGGAAGGGTCTTATTCAGGGGTGTCAAACTCAAGGCCCGTGGGCTGGATCGGGTGCATGGGGTGCTTAGATCTGGCCCACAGGCCCACTCTGGAAACAGCGAAGAACCAGCCTGTGGTGCCTCTGCCAGCGAAAATGGAGCTCAGGAGGGCCGCATGCCCAACCCAGCCCCCTGAACTCAAACACAACTCTGATGTGGCCTTCAATGAAATTGAGTTTGACACCCCTGGTCTTATTGCCGCCTCAAGTGCAAATCAATGTCTCACCATCATTCTCCTGGGAGGCCTCTGATTTCTGTGGTGTGCAAACCAGTAATATATTTCCAAGTGTACTGGGTGCAACAAGTGTAGTGGATTCTGGGTTGCCTCCTCCCTGGCAATGGACCTCTTGGAAGTGAATCTACACAAGAAATGTTTCCATCTATGCCTTTGTGAGATTGGAAAGAATACTGGATAGCTAAGCAGGTTGGCTATAATGTCATTTTGGATGACACCTTGTCTTACTGGCATAGTTCCACCTTACACATGGACACCCTTCAATCCAAATGTAGCCCTGGCACATTCCACAGACCAAATTGAGAATTAAGGTTATCCCTATCCAATGTTGAACTTCTCTGGCAGGCCTGCAACCAACAAATAGGGCTGGACCACATGTTGAGTCTTTATGAAGATGACAGGTGCTCCTGAGATCAATGGGATGCTTCTTTCTCAATTCTGATTAAGCCTTAGCACTCCTTGGGGCACCTATTGTAGTGAAAGAACTACCTTCTGCAAGCATAGGTAGTACAACACTCCTTCTTTCCCCTGATTCCCACACGGAAATGCTGGAATCCAACAAAATCAATTGAAAAGTAAGTGAAAATGTCAAGGCTCAGTCTCTATTTAACCCTAAAAGCAGTCCATGGAACTGCATGGAGGATGGACAAAATAATTGTATGTAATGCCTGAGATGTTAAAGGGAAGCCTTTCTGAGTTCAGTGGGATTTACCTTCTAGTACAGTTGATCCAGAGATCAGATTTATTTTAGCTCTGATTTAGCTAAGACACACTGCTGATCGATCAGATTCTGAAATTGGTGGAAAGCCAAGAATTTTTATTTTACACAGATCACAATCTTGCTGGTACTGTATAAAAAACTATTCCCAGTAATTGCTTTCATTAGTGTTAAGAAGGTGTTAACCATTAACGCATTAATGGGTCAATGTCCTGTATCAGCAAAAACACGTAACTATTTCTTTGGGAAAATAAAATAAAATCCAAGATGAAGTTTTTCCTGGATGGATGAATATACTGTATTCAAATTGCCATCTTAATGAAGCTATTATCTGAAATAAGTACAATAAATATATATCATTAAACAACAAAATGTAGCATGTTAATAGCTTACTATTCCTACCATAACCTTACTATTTCTAATTGAGCATCCTGTATGTGAATTAGGATTATAGATCCCCAGCTAACACAACCAAAATGCATGTTATTTGGGAATTTGGGGAATTGTAGTCTGAATGCATTTGAAGAACATCAAGTTAGCAAAGTTTGGACCACAAAGCAAACATTATGGGAAATGCTGTATGTCTTCAGAGAGGCAGATCTTGCTTTGTAAATGTTTGCAATTGCTTTCATATGGCAAACCAGAACTGTTGGGGGAAAGAAACAGTTGTCATGTATTCAAAAATTTCAGAAATAGATTTGAGAACTTCAGAGCAGTGTACAAGGTTGAGATGTAACTTGGCAGTTCAATGCACAAGATCTGCATGGCTTATATTATTCAGTCAGAGACCCGTATGTGTTGAAAACAGATCAGGAAAGGAAATACTAGTAATTTAATAGTCACACAGGGCTCATTGGCTGAAAAGTCACACATTTGCAATCTGTCAATCATCTTTTTTTTTTTTATGGCTGTAGACCCAAAGCTGACAAGTTTATAAATGGGTGATAATTAATCATAAAATATAACATGGAGATGAGTGACAGGAGTCCCAAGTTGCCATTTTAAACTGAGGGTGAGTCACTACCACTCCCTTGGCTCTTTTTCATTTGTAGAATACAAACATTACCTTACTTACAGAAACAGAACCTGGCCCTTTTATTACTTCTGGTATCTAGGGATACGTCTTTTCATTTGTAGAATACAAACATTATCTTACTTACAGAAACAGAACCTGGCCCTTTTATTACTTCTGGTATCTAGGGATACGTCTTTTGGTATCAAGGGGTATGACTTTCGGTATCTAGCATCCAAAAGTGGAAATGGCCCAGAGACCTGCTACAAAGGAAAACACTTTACTTTCCAATCTTTTCTTTCCTTCTGCATAATCGAAAGCACCAAATTCAGACCACTCCATGTCACACTTATGAGAGGTTCTCCCTTGCCTGGAGCTGACATGGAAGATCTGAGCTCCATTCCTGCACCCTGAAGGAGTTCCCTTCTATGCATGGAGGGGAGCTGACATCCTTCGGCATGCCTCTCTTTCAGCCAGCCTCTAGAGAGGAGAGTGAGTGGAAATTCAAAGAGAGAAGCAGCTTGGTAAGGTAAGACGGCTCTCAGATGGCTAAGAGGCGCAGGGGAGCCTGGCACAGGCCAACACATAAGTGTCTCTTTGCTCAGGGACTGAAAATCCTTCTTAGGATTTTGGGAGGGAAGATTTTTAACTCCTGAGCAGAGTGTCTCTCCTTCAGGGGCTGAAAATCCTGCTTAGATTTCAGCATGGAGGATTTTCAGTTCCTAAGTGAAGCCATCAAGGCTCTCGCCCCCCAGAGTCCACTCTGTCCATTCTGTAACTGAGATTCCATTGGCTTAATGATCCGCACAACTGCTTAATAACTGCAACTGGGAGTGTTGGTGTCAGGGAATTTCGCAGCAGGTGTCCAAATGTAGTTCAGAGATGTTCACACAAAATTGTAGTTTTATATAAATAAATATATTTTACATTGATACGTACAGCAAACTAGCTAGTCAAGCAAAGAGGAGCATCATGAGGTAAATCACAGGGCACACGGAAGAAAAAGATGGGAAAAAGGGGAAACTCCCCCTCCACACCCACCACAGCCAATCACAGTGCAGATTGCCTCACGCAGGGAGCCAGCACTTTCCAATCAATCAACTATAACTCTGTGTTCTGGCTCATTGTACAACCCCATTGTTTCAGCTGCTAAATGTAAATATCTTCCTAACAGTCGGGATTGGGATTGTTGAGTGAAGCTGTTACATGGGAGTCATGTGACATCTCGATTACTGACCACTTCACTCAGCAACCAAGATTCTAATCCCGATTGGGGTAATGAAGAAGGGGACTACCTGTAACTTGCTCCAATTTCTGCATTGAGATGCTGGGTAATGGTTGCTTTTTGTGTTCCCATCTATTGGCTAGCTAGAAGAAGTGCCAGTTCATTCAGAGCCAAGAGATGGTTTGATTACGGGAGTTTACTGAAGAAATGCAAGGACAAAGCATGAATGATGGTGGTAAGGACTATCACAGGTGGATGGGATTTGATTTTTAGAAGATGAGGAGGGCAAAAATGCTGGCTGTGTGGAAGTGATTGCTTCACTGACAATTGCTGCAGCTAATTCTTAGGGCAAGTCCTTCCCTGTCATGCCTTCAGTATCCCATCTGAGATCCTGATCCTGTTAGCTTTGTGGGAAGCCTTGAGCTTTGCCCTCAGGCATTGAGACTAAGCTGTTAATGGAATCCAACCTGTCTGGGATTTTGATTGTCAGACAGTTTTTTTTAAGGCAATTGGCTACACTGTAATGTTGCTTTTGTGATATCACATGTTTTTATGTGTTTTGTATAGTGAGTTGTCTGGGGTCAAAAGGCTGATTTTGGCAGAAATCAACATATCTTACAGCCAAAGGTACAAGAACAAGTCTCAGATCATAGATATTGCCTAGGTCAGGAAGGTGACTGGTAATTTTGGGTAAATTTTTGAAAAGTATGCATAATAATAACAACAACAACAACAAAAACAACAACAATAACAACAACTTTATTGTCATTGTACATATATACACAGTATACCCATACAATGAAATTGTATGTATAAAATATATCCATACAACAAAATAACACTTAAAAGGGAGATATTGTGGAAGCACAATTTGTTTCAAGGTTGTGGCCATTTTACTTCATTGCTGCTGTTGCAGGATTCGCATGAGATTTGTAAAATGTTCGTATGCAATGAAAATGTTAGGGTTATTGGGGTTAGTACAAAATTGGATACTGATTCTAGTAATCTTTTTTTCAATCAATCCAATAGAGCTGGAAGGGACAGTGGAGATTTTCTAGTCCTACCCTCTGCTCAAGCAGGAGAGCCTATACCAGTGGTAGGCAAACTTGGCTCTTTCACACCCTGTGGACTTCAACTCC
>JANHZT010001576.1:40868-55319 GCA_032468215.1 Stegonotus admiraltiensis | reverse complement strand
TTCCAGTGTTGGAGCATCCACAACTTCTAGAGGCAAGTTGTTCCACTGATTAATTGTTCTAACTGTCAGGAAATTTCTCCTTTAGTTCTAGGTTGCTTTTCTCCTTGATTAGCTTCCATTCATTGCTTCTTGTCCTGCCTTCAGGTGCTTTGGAGTCTTGACCCTTGGCAACTAGCTAGACCAGGCCCTGCAGTTTTCTTGGCAAGACTTTGGAAGTGGATTGCCATGGTCTCCTTCCTAGGGCTGAGAGAGAGGAACTGGTCCAAGATCACCCAAGTAGTTTTGTGCCTAAGGCAGGATTGGAACTCAGAGTCTCCTGGTTTGTAGCATGAGGCCTTAACTTCTTATACCATAGTAGTTTTCAGGTTGCTTCCTACTGCCTGTAAATAAAATGTCCCATTTATAAATTTTATTTTTTATTTAGGAAATTTATATTGCACCTATATGCAGATGGCTACTCAAGGCAGTTTTCAAGAATATCAAAACCTCATATAAAAAAACAATAAAACTAATAAAAGAGAATCATATGATAAAGTAATAAAGTAATATAATTTAAAAAAAACCCACCCCAGCGACAACACACCACACAAGCCATTTAATGGGCTCCATCCCACTCTGCATTCCCCAGGCCCGCTGGCAGAACCAGGTCTTCAGCACCTTGCGGAAGATTTATAGAATTATAAGTGAACCTCTATCTGCAAATGCCCATCGATCTCTCTTGTTCAGGGAAGCACAGAAATATACACACATGTACTTTCCCTTCTCTCTTTCCAGCAGAAGCAACAAAAAGAAGCAGAAAAAAAAATAGTAGGAAAAGTGAAAGTGATAGTGTCCTTGGGAATTGAAAGAAAGGCTTTGTAAGGCAGCAAAAGGGACGGGATGGGGAATCAAACTAGAAGGTGAGGAGGCAAAAGGCTAAAATTTGCCAAGTAGCTTGTCCAAAGCACCTGCTAATTTTCAAGCTAATTTTTATGATTCAGCAGTGCTGTACGCAGTCACTTGTACCTTGGGCCTATTCGCTCATCTTCTGGTTGTTTCTTCCATTATTCTTAGTGAGAATAATAGTTCTTTGAACAGGTTATAAAAAAACTAGCATGAGGACAAAGGGGATAAGAGAGAGGCTGTGTACATAATCTATGTTCTAATCTGTGGCATGAATGTATCAGGATGGTCCAATTATTGTGCTTGGTGGGAAAAATGTGAAATTATATGTTACACTTTGCTCACGCTTGCTTGCTGCTCCTTGTTATTTCCAAATGAACTAAATGGAATATTTTGAAGTGTGGGGATGAAAAAATGGGAGAACATTCTAATTACAGTCCATAAAAGACAGCCTTTGCTATTTCTGAAAATTCAGGTTCAGATTTGGATCAAACCAGATCCAACCATCTGCAAAAAAAAAAGTATTATTGACTCTTCTTCACTAGTACTTCCACTGTTTTCTAAGAGAAATTCAATCATAAAAAAAGATCATCCCTTTTGCCAATTTTTGGATAGACTGGCTAGTAGATAATACTTGGTATAAACTATCGGCCCTTCTTTTGTAGATCAGGGGTAAAAAACAGGTGAGCAGGTAGAGGCCCCGTTGATCTCTAAAGCAAGAAGGTTCAAAATAAAATAGTTTGTTATGTCTCAAAATATCTCTTCATGGCAGAGCGAACAGCAGAGGAAGAAGAGAAGACAATTTCCTTGTGTGAGGCTGGATATGATCCGTTTAATATGCTTTCGGATATGAGCAGCTCATAGAAAATGAGTCTGGGGGTGGGGAAAGGTGTCTATATAATATATCCTTTCAAGAAAAAAAACCCCTTGTGCTGAAACAGCAACAGATGGAGGTGAAAGAATGCCTGTGAACCAATTTGTGTGGGGGGGGGGGGATGCAGAACAGTTAAGGAAAGATTCTTTTTTCCTCATGACCTTTTCACACTCTATGCAACAACAGATGTTTGAACACAGAACATCACAAAACCAAGATACCAAGCCTTAATTTTACTTATAGTAAAACAATTGGAAAGTGGGATTAAGAGTGGCAATTACACCCAGGGTTGTTTTTAATCTATGACTATTGGGGGGAAAAAGTTGTTGGGAAAAAAAGCTACTGTTGGCTTTTATTTTTCAGAGAGTTTTTATACACAAACGTTTAGAAACTTCTTAACTTCCTAGGGATAAACTTACTTGATTAAATAGACAAGTATACAACTGCATGACACAGCTGTAACATTACCAAATGCTGTTAGGAAATCGCTTTGAGATTCTGTATCACCATGGTGTTCTGTATCACCATGGATTAATAATACCAATATAGAATGTAAATTATTAGGAAATACAAACTAGCTTTCCACAACTTAAAGATCTGTTTAATTCTCTAAACTATGGATCAGATTAGATTTTCTCTTTGTATAAGAATGGGTTTATTTATGGAAAGGCAGTAAAACAAGTAATAAAGTAAAATAAATGATATATATATTACTTTATTACTTGTTTTACTGCCCTTCCATAAATATGTCTATGGAGATTCTCAGTCATCCAGGTCTTGGTTGTACCAAAGGTGCTGTTTCAATCCAGTTGCTTCTTGAAAAAGCACCTTTGGGCCTTCCATAAATAAATCTGCTCTTATACAAAGAGAAAATCCAATCTGATCTATAGATATAGAAGAGAAAAGCTGCACCTGTTGAAATTCTCTTCCACAGGGGAAGGAACATAGTTCAATGATAAGAATCCCTATTCTGGATGCAGAGCGCTCCACGTTCAAGTCCTCACACAGGCACTGAAAAGGTTTAGCAAGGACTTTTGCATCCACTGTCTGGCCTGAACTGGATCAGGCAAGACCACAAGACAGGAAGGGCTTGCCTCCCATGAGCCGCTCAAATCAACCAATCTTTCCATCTCCCAAAATTTTTCTAGCCAGTTTAAAGAGTAGGATCTGCATTTCCTGTGCCTCAGCACAAAAATAAATTTACTGTATGTCTTGACAGACGAACAGGGTCGTATTCGTAACCAGTTAAGCAGCACACTGGAAAGTTGTATTGTAGTATTGTACATAGCCCTTAGAAAGAAAGACATTTAAAAAGCAAAATTAAAATTTTAAAAAGACATTTAAAAAGCATCAATTATGAATTGGTGTATGGATATATTTAAAATAAGAATAGCTTACAAGGATACAAAGATAGTGAGAGATTATGATGATTTCATTAAATTTTGTTTCCTTTTATCTGATCTGTAATTTTTTTCTTATTATTATTTCTTATTCTTTTGCTATATGTTGCCTGCTTTGTTTAACCCAAAGGGGAATAACTGATGAATATGTCTTGTGTGATTAGATTAGATTAGATTAGATTAGATTAGATTAGATATTATTCAGCATATTAAATCATTCTGGTTTCATACAGTTTTAAGGTGCAATTGCCAGATCAACTGAATTTAAAGCAAAAAGCCATCTAGACATCCTTTTATCTTCTGCGTGATTAAGAAAATGGGACACAATCTTGTGTATGCCTGGATTGGATCCAGATTTTGCCACCAGTGAACAGAAAAATTACTTTCCTCCACTAGAAACTTTTTGTCCAGCGGAAGAACTCCACTTTTGCACTATAAAAAGATGCAGCAATCTTGCAATGTTCTAGAAGATTGAAGAAGTTTTCAGAACATTGGGAGAGAAATGCTTGGGCTAGATGACCTACAAGGTTCCTTCCAACTCTGTTAATGTTATTCTTACTTAATAATAATTTTATTATAATATTCTATCATAATTAAGGAAGTATAATTGTCTGTTCCTCTTGCTGTTTCCATATTGAATCATCTCATTGTTACCTCCATTTTTCATACAATCTTTCTGTGTCATTATTGAGGTAACAACAAATCTGTAATTGCATTAAAGAGTTGAGAGTGTCATCTGTAGTACTACTGAGTTTCAATTCCCAGAAGCTGAAACATGTTGACTGAGGAATTCTGGGAGTTGAAGTTCACATGTCTTAAAGTTGCCAAGGTTGGGAGACCCTGTTGTATATAAATAGCAACTGAGATTGTCTTTTTTAAAGATTGTAGCTCATGGTTACCAGAACAAGGATTGCAGGGATGTCATGGCCTCATTTTCTCCATCTTGAATCACTCAAAAACTGTAAAATAAATTGGGGAAAATGAAGTCCATTATTTCTTTGTTTGCACCATTAATTATCATAGGATGAATTAAATCAACTGTTCCCGATTCCATAGAGACACCTTTTAGCAATTGTAATTCAATCCTATAAATGTTGAAGAAATAAATTGAATTTTCTTCCATAATACTGGCTTCTGGCTAAGAGTGCATAGATCTGCATTAAGTAGAGTCTGAATGGATGAGTATTTTTAAATTAATCTGTTTGAAAATCCTTTTTGGGTATTTGATTCTGTTGCCTCAGCAACTTCCATAAAAGTGATTTGCAAGCTATATTCCTTTACTACTTTTTCTTTCATTCTGCAATTGTGGTTAAAAGCCTATGGCTTTCAAACCACTTAAATGTAACACAATTTTCATAGCTCACATTACAGGCTAAGTAAGAGTTTTAGTTACTGTGTTTGTGACAAGCCCAGACAAATTCTTTGCAAAGTCCAGACAGATAAATAACACTCCAGTTACCGCTCTGAGGCAAAGTTCTCTGACTCAGTTCAATACATTATCCAAGTTTATTTATTTATTTATTTATCCATTCCACTTTTCCATAGTTAACAAAAATGAGTTCCCATTATTATCATGGTCTTTCTGGAGGATGGGAAACATTCTTCTATTGTTGAAAGCAAGTTCAGTTGTTATTTATAGATAAACATCACATATTTTGTTGTTTTCAGGACCTAACTTCCCATATATCCCCAAAAATCCAACAGTAAACTATCTTCCCCTTTCATGTAAAAAATATAGGACTGTAAAAATCTGGATAAGCACCAGATAAAAGCAAAGAGATACAGAAAACTCTTATTTAATGGTAATCCAGATTTTCATAGGGCAGATCTAATAGAATTAAATTATGGGATCCTTGGTGCTGTCTGATCTTGGTTGATTTCTTGCAGATGTTTCATTAACCAACTAGGTAACTAGCATGAATGATGTTACCTAGTTAAGTAAGGAAAACAACCAAGCTCAGAGAACACCAAGGGCCTTACAGTTCAACCATGAGATACAAATATTCATTTCAATTAGAACTAAATTACCTTTGTCAGTAGAAACAGTGATAATAAGTTTATATTTTTTAAAAAAATATTCTAAAAGTCTTTAGTAAAAAACAATGATATTTAGTAAACAGATCTCTTAATTTTGTAAAATGACACACAGATCCAGAAATAAAATAAGTACTGAGCAATCCCCTAGCACAACAAAACTTTAGTTAACTAAACCACAAGGCTCACTTCTTTTTGATTAAGGCTAACTTCATGTTTAACTAGCTTTCTCTGCTTTCTTCCAGTGGCCAATAGATTTTTTCCAACCCAGATTTTGTGACTCTACATATAATATATGGCTCTATCTTCTAACATGATTTCCTGTTTATATGTAAGAATAAATCACAGACTGGGCACATAAAATGGAAAGCTCCTGGCCACTTAATAAGAGGCATGGGCAAGTCTGTGAATTTGAGTTTTGTGTGGGCTCTTTATTATTTGTGCATGTAAGATTAAATTATGATGTGGCATCATTTGTGGATGCCCCGTCTAGGTCCCAGTGGCAAGGCAGTGTCGTCTGGCAGTGGCTGTGAGCTCACACACTTCTTCCTTACTCTTCTTTCTTCCCATACTTACTTTATCCAACCTTCTACCATGGGTAGGTATCATTAATTAGGTAATATAGGTAACATTGATTGTATTTGTATGAACACTTTCCCACTGTGAGAATTCCAAATCACCACGAGAATCCTGACTTGGTCAAAGGAGAATGCTATGTAATAGCCACAAAATGTAGTTTTATACTGTTCACTACATTTATTAAATGAACTTATTCTGTTTACAAACATATTATTAAACATATTGTTAGAAAGCCAGTTTGGTGTGGTGGTTAAGGCATCAAGCTAGACACCAGGAGATTGCATGTTTGGGTCTTGACTTAGACACAACATTGAGTCAAAAAAAAAAAGAAACCCTCCTTAAATCCTCCAAACATATTAATAATATTTACCTTGATTATATGAGATTTGTGTTATTTTTTATTGACCAAGTAAAATAATGAAATTATTTTGGTTCATTATATTTTCAGTAGATGATGTGAATCCCATTGACATCCACTGCCCCTGTAGCACAATGTATTTTCAGGGAATAACATAAGATGCAGGATTTTTTTTCCTTTTCTTTTTCTTCTTATGGTAGTATTTTCCCACAGGTGCAGGGCCCGCTTTTTTTTTAGCACACAAAGAACACATTGGACAATGTTTCCTTGGGTGAAATGCCAAACACAAACCCCAATAAGCTTTCATAGCCATTTTTACACAGAGTTACAGAGTTGTTGACAGCAGAAATAACAAGCACAATGCAAAGACATTACTATGATTAAAGAGTACTACAACACTGCATTAATTTGGCTCTCTAGACAAAATAGTTCTCAGAAACAACTGAGGAAATAGTTTCAGGCTGTGGGCCTTAGCTTCAATTGTAAAGTTGTAAAATTGAACATAAAAAAGGCATAATGTGAGAGGATCCGCAGTCCAAGGGGATGTGTATATTGCCAACAAGTGCTGGTTTGTTTCATGGTATTAAATGTTTTGCGGTGTTGTCTCTCTCGAGACGTAGTGTGCATGAACCAGCAGCTGTTTCCCTTGGCTCAAAGTTTTTATGACTTTATTTTGGACAAATCTTTAACATTTTCATTTTGATTTTTCCCAACTCAGTTTTGCCCTTTGAAATTTATTTTAGATTTTATGGTGGGTTCCTCCTGTCTCTCACATGTCTTTCATACAGCTGTATTCCTTGGAGTCTAACAACTCTGGTGTTACTCTTTTCTCAATGAACATGTTCTGTGAAGTAGAAGGCAAAATATAATGGAAGGAAGGAACGAGAGAAGGGGAGCAGGGGAGCAGGGGAGAGAGAGAGAGAGAGAGAGAGAAAGAGAAAGAGAAAAAAGAAAAGAAAAGAAAAGAAAGAAAAAAAGAAAGAAAGGAAAGAAAGAAAGAAAGAAAGAAAGAAAGAAAGAAAGAAAGAAAGTTCAGACTCTTTATAATACTAACCTTGTGTATCTTCTCTGAACAAGCTCAATCTAACACTGTATAAATACACAGTAGACTAAAGCTATTCAACAAACATTTTCTGTGAATGGAAGTATTAGCAAAGGCTTAGGCCCTGCCTGAATTCCCATGAAATTTATAAATATTTCTTTCATTTGTTCTCCATTTACAATTAGCTGCGGTCAAGCTGATCAAAGGCAGACTGGGCGGGTTGCATGTGAACCAGCCTCCTTCACAATGACATTCACAAAGTAGAATGAAATATGAAATATCAGGTTTCTGTGGAAGTATACACTTGTAAAAATCTGAAAGAATAGGAGGCTTTTCACACTGAATAATGTGAAACATTTGGTACGAATGGTTGCAGGCTTCTATAGAGGAAAACCAAGAGCTCAAATCTATTAGGCAATAAAACAGAAGCAGGCGACATTTTAAACAACAAGCTCTTCCAGTTGTTTTAAATTGCAATTTGTTGAACTCTTCCCCATGCAAGCGATAGCTTAGCTTCAAGTATTACAACATGGTCAGAAAAAACAGAGGAGCAGCAGTGGATGTTGATTTTCTTTCTTTCTTTCTTTCTTTCTTTCTTTCTTTCTTTCTTTCTTTCTTTCTTTCTTTCTTAGAGGACATTATCAAGTTTTGTCAAAAATATTATAATAGATATATCAAACTTGAAAAGCAATTATCTGAGAAATGAAACATAGACCACCATGTAATCTCTATTGGTATAAATTCTACATTTAGTCTTAGCCCAAGGAACGTGCCCGGCAGATCTGTCTAACATCTTATTGGATCTTTCTGTCCTCTTCCCTCACGTTGATGACTATCATCTCCTGGGACCTTACATTCTAGCCGCAGTAGCATCAATGGTCAGTAATGGTCAGCTGCCCTCCAAAAAAAGTCCCAGCATGCCCTGAAGTCATGTTTTTAATTGAACCAACCACATGTTACTAAGTAAAACCAAACCAAACAGCTATGAAACTACTTGTTCTTAGAAGACACCAGGTGCTTATTGCTAGAGACAAGTTACATTACATCAATAAGCACCCAAGATTCATTACTGCAATGAATCTCATTTTACACACAGAGTCTTCATTTATGTGCAGGTTATCTAGACATGTAGAAGGCATTTAGCTGAATGTGAATTAGTATCTCAAGCAGAAAACAGTGTTTAATTTTTTTTTCGTTTCTAGAAGATGTCAAAATTCATACAATTAGCCATTGTTTTAAATCACACGCTTTTATATTGCACTGTATTGCCCCACAGTTTCCGTAATCTTAATATTTTAGTGGGATTTTTATTTTTATTATCTGTATTCATAATTCCAAATTTTAGTTAGTTTCCTACAGTCTTTAGGTCAGGCTGACACCATGGGATGCTTACCAATGCCATTACTTAACGCTACAGTAAAACTTCTGATCACAAACACTTCTGACCACGACCAAATCAGGTTCCGACCAAAAAATTCACATTTTTTTTTTCATGGCTGATTTCCCCTTCCGTATCTTTTTTTTTTTTGTAAGCACCAAATTTCCAAAATTATGTTCAGGTCACAAGCAAACTGGGTTGCGACCAAAGTTATGGAACAAATTATGGTCATGACCAGAGTTTCTACTGTATATGATTCTAGTCAATAAACAAAATAAAGATAACTCACTAACAATAGCAATAACTAAGAACACAGTTGGGCAATGCCTGTTATCCCTGGGTACATCCCACTAATCAGAGAGGAGAAAAGTCAGGGAATTCCTAGCGATTCCTATTTTGGAGAGACTGCTCTAGACAATCATCTCTCTCCTGTGAGCTGGAAGAGAAACTTAACTCTCTGTTCATTTCTGTTTGTCTAACACTATAGATCAAAGGAAACTGTACTCACTCATCTAAGGACCAATTATCATGTTCACAAAACATGCTTCTCCCTTCTGCTTGATCCAGTTAAATGAGTTTTGTGAAAACAGCCAATATTTCTGCAGAAAAAAAATAACAGTAGCATGTACAAACGAGGGAGAAATGTACCAATGAGATTATACATTGATGGGAAAATTGATGTTCTTATTTTATAAAGCAGAATTTGATAAGCTACTGGAAAGTTTCCAGACTTTTTTCCTTTTGTTTTTCCTTTCCCTTTTTTGCCATCATGGCACTTGAAGTTTTCATCACTGAGCTTCTGCATGATAAAGGCAGGAACCTATGATCCTTCAACTTTTGATAAACCTAGGCAACTCCTCAAGCAACTTAACAATGAGAAAGAATGCTGGACAATAGAAGTCAACAATCTCTGAAGATAGACTCCCCATCTCTACCATCCAGTTCAATTGAACTATTGTGGTGAATATCAGAGACCTATTCTCCAGGGATTTGCCGTCCCTTTTAATGGCTGCCTAGACTGGTAGCCCTCACATCTCTGTACATTAAATTTCCTACATTTAGTATACATTATGAACATAGCCTTTTTTGTCATTCCTGAACCCAAGCCATTTGGGTTCAGGAATGAATAGTTCCTGAATAGGAACCATTTGAATAGTTGACTTTGATTACCAATATTATGGAAAGAGGCCAATGTTTCTCTCAGTCCTTTGTGAGTTTAGGGGCATCCAGAGATTGTTTTATAAATTTTCTGGGAACCTGCCCTTCCTTTGTTTAATGCACGGTTTCCAGCCTTTTGACTTGCAAGGATACATTGAGTGAAGCGGAATTGTCTTCGACCACATATAAAATATATCATACAGTTAATGAGTATAAATCACGTAATAATATTAAAAGTTTGGGATCTTGTGGGGCCGCATTATCAGCTGCCCAGGGCCACATGTGGCCCATGGATTGCAGTTTGGACATGCCTGGTTTAAAGCATTTTCATTTCACCACATTAGGGTTTAATCATTGGAACTGGGGCTAAATAAATCTGCTAATAAAAACTCTGTCAGTGGAACTTTTTCATCCAATTGTAATTTTCTGGAAGAGCGGGAATAGATTATTTGCCACTTTCTCTTTTTCCTTCTGCTCCCTTGAGATCTCTGCAAATCTTCTCCAGAAGGTTATGGGCCCTCTGGACTATTAGGTGAAGTTTGATTAGAGAAGAATAAGAGAGAGTTTTGATGCCACAGGGAACAGTTTCCTTGACACATGTTTAGAGCTGATCCTGGCAGTAGAATAAAACTATGAATCCAATAATTGATGTGGAAGAGGTCAGCTTGAAATCATTTTGCTTCAAAGATGTTGGGTTTCAGCCATTTTTAGTAACCATTTTGTTTCTCCTAAACATCATTTCTGCATCTAACATGTTTCCTTGGTAGTGTTTAGAATCCACATTATCCCACAAATTTTGGTTGGGTTTTTTATTTATTTTTTAAGGCTAGTAAATCTTTATTTAATGAAATTTCTTTTCAGACTTATAGGCATCCATCCAGCAGTTTGGAAGATGTAACAATGAAGCTCATGATTCAAACCTGCTTGAAATATATGAACAAATGATAACCAGTTGTGATAGTCATTCACATTTTTACAATATTTAAAAATATGTCTGAATATCCAGAAATAATTTTGTGATTTGATTTATTCCCACTCCACTTGAAGTGTTTAATAGATGCAATATGGGACAACCAAAAAATCTTGCTTATTACAGTTATTAGCTTGGTAATTCTCCAAGATGAAATCATACTTTTCAGGTTATAAATATACATTTTTATTGTTGATTTTATGCTGAATTTGAAATATTGCTTCTCTGCTTTCATATTTTCAGTGCTGTATTACAGTACTATAAATCAGCTTAGCAGTAAAGGAATTCTAATTGGTATCAGGTGATTTTCTTTCTGTTTTTTAAGAAGAGGGGAAAAGTTAAGCTTACATCCTTTGTGAACAAAGATAGGTTCTGGTGAAGTCCTTTTAATAAAATCAGATGTGTGTAAAATGTATCTGATTTATCTTCTTGAGAAGATCAGTCACTTAAAAGAATGCTCCGTATACACATCAAAGTGTACATAAAAATTGAAAACCATCATAAAGGTGCCTCTTAAATGGCTAACAAAATACATAGAATATTTTTCCTTTGTCTATTTTATTTCCATTTCCTATTTCATTAATGGATAGCATGCTTGTTGCTTCTTTCTATGCTTATAAGGTATATAAAGCCTTAAAATATTGGGTAAAGTCATTAGTTATGAACCTGGCAAGATACTGAATGCTGCATTATTCAACCCCAGAATTATTTTATGACTTTAGCTATAGAAAACTCATGGAAATTGGAAAATCTCTCATCTACAATCAAGTGAAGCCTTCCAGATCTTTCTATCCAGTTTTCTTCTTTCTCCCCAATTTTATATTTATGTTAATTATATAATAATGTATATGGTGTGTGTGTGCGTGTAATATATAACACATATATATTAATTAATGGAACTGCTTGCCTCCTGGAATTGTGGGCGCTCCATCACTGGAGGTGTTCAAAAATAGACTGGACAACCATATCACCAGGATGGTATAAGATCTCTTGTCCTGAGCAGGGAGTTGGACTAGAAGATAGGAAGTAAGATAAGTCAATAGAAGATATGGAAGTAGGATAGGTCAATAAAAATGGTATGCCATAGAAAAGGGAAACTTAAGCAATGTGTCTAGTAAAATGAGGTTCAAGAATGAATGGTAGTAGATAAGTATGGATAAGGTATAAAAACTCAATTACTGTTACCAAAGAAAAATGTTGGTTGGATCATATTGAAATAGGGTGATCATATAATATGTCATGCAAACCAGGTCACTTGCACTGAAAGAAGGAAAACAAGTTGGACTGATGGGTCAGGGAGAAGCAGCCACCTTGGACTTCACAAAGCGGAGAAATGTGTTCCAGATCAGGGGTGGGTTCTATTTACCTTTACTACCGGTACACAACGGGAGTGCGTGCAGATCATCAATTATGGTGTCCGGGCGGGTGGGCAGAGCCTCCCGCCACTTTTACTACCAGTTCTAAAGAACCAGACAGAACCAGGAGCAATCCACCACTGCTCCAGATGCTACACATACATGGAGGTTAAAAAAGGAAGAAAATGTAGAACTACTAGTGCTGGCCTTGCTTCACTAAGCCATATAGTCTCTCTCTCTCTCTCTCCCTCTCTCTCTCCCTCTCTCTCTCTCTCTCTTTCTCTCTCTCTCACACACAAACACACAAACCACACACAGAATAAATGAGTACTGAATTGCAAAACAGATTATTTATTTATTCATCGTATTTTTGAACGATGCATCTCCCTTAGAGAGGGTCTCTGGGCAGTATATAATAAAATGTTAAAATATAAAAAGAGTATATAAAAATTAAATAAATTTAGAAAGAGTCCAGAATGATTAGACACTGTTAAAATTAATTAAAAGGCAAGGTGAGGACTCCCAAGGCACCAGCCAGCCCTAAGGCTGTATGGTCCTCTGGGCTCCCCATGCAAGGCCCGAGACCCATGTTTTGATTCCTTTTCAGAAGGCCAAGAGAGTGGAGGCTGCCTTACCTTCGGGGGGGGGTGCATTCTACAAAGTGGGGGCAACGGTAGAGAAGGGTCTTTTCTTGAATCCTGCCAGTCAGAGTTCTTTTGCAGGTTTTGTAACATACCTTCCCTGCCTGACCAAGTGGGGTGGATCAATGTAATGGAACAAAGATGTTTTGGTAGGTAGCCTGGCCCCATATATCAAAAAAGAATGCACAGGTCAAAAAGAAGAGGGACAAGTCATGATTGGTAATGGTATGGGGAATGCCCTTAGGAGACAAGAGGGACAGCCGCAGACAGGACAACCACTGCAGTGGTGGGTTGCCCCTGGTTCAGACCGGTTCACAAGAACTGGTAGTAAAACCGGCGGGAGGCCCCGCCCACTGTTCTAGATGTCATCATCGGCGTTCTGTGCATGTCTGCGCGCGATCCCGTTGCGAACTGGTAATAAAGGTAAGTAGAACCCACCCCTGAACCAGTGTGTAAGTTTCAACCCACAAAAGGGACCCTCCCTAGTTTTTCAGAGAACAAAAGGAAAAGGAAGATAGAAATACTTTCACATGTGCAAGATTGTGTAAATGAAACCATACAATAAAGATAGAGCTAGTAAACCAGGTTGTGCTTTTTGTCTGGACTGCCCTGCAGGATTAACATGGTTTGAAAACGTTAATGAGATCCACCAAATGAGAGATATGATAAGCTTGAAGAAGAAAAGGCAAAGTAAGGAACGGAATAGTAGAGCCAGGGTTGCTTTGCAAGGAGAGAAAGATATGGAGAGGCCTAGCAAACGGTATTAGTATAAACTAGAATCAACTGTTATATCCTTTTCTTTGGCTTACTCATCCCGCGATGTCCTTGTCTTACTATTTCATATTTATTTTCTGTACTTTGCAGAGCACAGTTTAACACATTAGGGAATAGTGTGATGAATACATGTAAGTGTATGATTACTTTCCAGTCATCTATTTAATTGTTTTCCATTTCTGTCACATTAAAAACTACAAGTTGCTAACAACTTCGGGAAGATTTGGGGGCTGCACCCTGATTTTTGGAAGGTTTTCAAGGGCTGTCTGTTGCCCTGGAGCCACATTGTTTACTCTGCTTATGAGAACCAAGCCTCTTTCTTGGGAAAAACCTGGGAATCCATTCCTAATTGCAGAAAATACGTTTTATTTAATTGCCTTGTATTCACTGTGAAATCTGCTCTTCACGAACAATTCTGTCAGAATTCCTCCTGAGCATTGTCTGGTTAAGATAGTCTGCCAATACTGCAATATTTAAGATAAATCATCTTATATTACTATTGTTTGTCCAACCACAACATAAAATTAATCATAGGGGTTGTTGTTTTTTAAAAAATTGATTCATATGCTGCATTTCTGTTTGAAAAGAGGAGTCCAGGTTTACAATTTAAGCCATACACAGAAAAAGTTCAAGAAATAAAAGCAAGCAAGCTAAACATGAATAAAATCATGGATGGCTACAGTCCTGGCTGGCATAATATAAGTTTCCTACTGAACCAGTCCATTCCTTAGCCTGTAAATGATATTGCACAATTTCAGAAAAGAGATACTTCTTCCAGATCTAAAATCCATGTACATATATTACTAATTTCACTGAGGCTTATACAGAAGAAAAATCTCCAATGCCTCTTTATGAGAAAGGCAACTGGAAAAAGTAATTGGGTAACACCTCAAAATGCAGCTGATTGGTCCATTCCTTAGTCACATATTGAGGAGAATAGAATAGAATAGAATAGAATAGAATAGAATAGAATAGAATAGAATAGAATAGAATAGAATAGAATAGA
>JANHZT010001576.1:0-10142 GCA_032468215.1 Stegonotus admiraltiensis | reverse complement strand
GTATGAAGGCTATTGCTTAATGCATTGTAAGCCACCCTGAGTCTCCGGAGAAGGGCGGCATATAAATTAAAATAAAATAAAAAATAAAAATAAATAAATAAATAAAATATACTGTAGAAGAATAGCAAATTAAGTAATGGGACTATATACTAATGAAAATCCTAACTTCGTATTTGAAAAACAAATTTTATATAACATTTAATTAAATGTGGAAACCATTTTTGGACTATAGTTTTAATTATTGCATAATAACAAATTTCATATTAACTAATTTTAATGTTGACTAAAAACTTTAAATAGGTAGAAGATATTCTAATAGGTAGATTTCGATCAACATTTTGCAATGCTCTCGTTAATTTTATAATGCTTACAAACCTTTCTATCTCTGTTTTATTTTTATTTTTCCCTTAACAGTGTTGCGTGGTTGTTTATAATCAGTTTGTGCGATCTTCTTGCAAGAGCTGAGTATATGTGACCTACCAGTTCTTCTGCCTCTGCACAATTTTGAATCATTTGATGATTTTTCAGTTCTGACCTTGATTGTATTAGTTTGAGAAGCTTGCTCTCGAGAAGCCAAAATCAAGCCTTCGGTTTCTTTTTCTTTTGTTTTTTTTAGTGTTCTAGTTGTAAACTATTGCTAGGTTTTATTTTTATCCATTTTCTTTTCAATCTTTTGTAGAAATCGACTATATGATACTTTTCCTTGCCAGAATTCTGTTCATGTTTTTATTACATTGTTTCAATATTCATGTTTTGTTTCCTACACATTCAGTACGTTTCCATTTTTAACTTGCATCATTTAATTGACAGCCGGTACCATTTTTTTGTTCATGAACTTCTCTTTCTCATCCCACTTTCCAGATTCAAAACCTTAAATGGCCACTAATACAAAACAATAGATTCCCTCCCACTTAAACAAAAATCAAAACAGAGGTTCAGCGCCACGAGTGAGAAGGTTGCGTGTGGCTTTTAATTCAGATAATGTTTGTTTTTGGTCCGAGGTCACCCAAGGAATCTGAGTATTGAGTACACATTTGGTCTGTACCAAAGTCTCAGCAAGTCTCTCGCACGAAAGTTCAGTGTTCTACAGTAACCATTGCTCTACATCATGCCTTCGCATTAGACCTTCTTGGCGTTGCAAAAGGAGAAGCGCACGTTTTTTGCTGTTTGCTGTATAAACAGCACACTTTGTGAATCAATTTACGAAACAGCTTTATGTCTATCCATAAACAGCTGCTCAAGAGCAGTTACAGTTGTAAAGGGTTTATGGCCTGATTGCCTGATCAACAGACACCCAAATGAAATGAAAAGGAGAAAGTGAGATCCTGTTGCCGACCACGCTCATCTAAACACTAGAAGAGAATGGACTTCCTTGGCTTCAGCGAAAGGCTAGTGATTGAGCCAAACATCTTGATCAGAAGTGTAAATGATAAGTCCAGACCTGTCAGCATGATCTTCAACAGAACCCGACATCAATTCATGTTGAAATAAAAGGAGAAATTTGGACTGTAAAAGGCTTTTCTAACCTGATGCCCTCCAGATGTGTTACAGTTTAAACTCCCCTAATGGAGGATTATGGGAGCTAATCCGATTTATTGATTATTTATTCATTTTAACAATCTAGAGAGCTGTCCATCTTGCAACTGTGGCTCTAAGCAGTTAAAAAAAAAGCCCCCAAAGAACAAACCAAAATTTCAAGGATATATAGGGGGAAAAACATAATTTACTGCATGCTCAGAGTCAAAAGAGAAAAAAAACTTTCCACTTAGGTCACTAAAGCAGTAACTAACAACCAATCAATGGACTAGCTCAACTACACAATCCCTTTACCTAGAGCAGGGGTGTCAAACGCGAGGCCCATGGGCCGGATCTGGCCCACAGGGTGCTTAGATCTGGCCCATGCGGCTGCCCTGGAAACAGCAAAGGACTAGCCCGCAGTGCCTCTGCCAGCAAAAACAGAGCTCAGGAGGGCCACACATAGTGGCATTTTTCGCTGGCAGAGGGCTGCAGGAGGCCATCACAGCAGAAAATGGAGCCCAGGGGTGTGCTAGCAAAACAAACTACTAATAAAAGTGGATCCCCACCCCACCCGGGCCACCATAGGTGCCCCCAACACAAGTGATGTCGAGCTTGCCATGCCCACCATGGACACGCCCACCATGACATGCCCACCTGGACACGCCCCCACCCCCATCCACCTCGAGACCAAACACAATCCTGATGCGGCCCTCAATGAAATTGAGTTTGACACCCCTGATCTAGAGCAAGATTTCTCAACCTTGACGACTTTAAGATATGTAGACTTCAACTCCCAGAATTCCCCAGTCAGCTATGCTTCTGGCATTTACTTCTGGTTTCCAGAAAAAAACACCCCATAGTGAACAATGGGTTTGTTTAATGACTGCCACAAAACAAGATTGTAAAATCATGGCCGGTCACATGATGACCTTCATGGCTTACAATTGTAATTGCAGTTGAGGATGACCTGTATGTGAATACAAAATGAACAATTCTGTTTAACCCACTGTGAGCTTGGAACATTTTAAAAATGCCCCACTGTGTTCCATCTCTGCCTTCGACATGTCCAGATCCACCCAAACCTAAGTCAGGAAACCTTCACAGTTGGGTCATGGTGATGAAACCCCAGGCCAAGTGAAAGCACACCAAGAAGCAAGGAGAAAGCAGAGCAAGATGAATGGACTAAAACAGGCAGGGATCCTGACTGCTCCACTCTGCTTGTTGCATTAACCACTTTCTTTTCTCTCTAGTCTCATCTTTCTTTAGCATAAAGAGGACATGCTTTTTTTCATGGAAGGCAAAGTATTGGCTGTTGCAGTTGAGGCGGACACTGCACAAGCTGGGCAGGAAAGTGTTTTTGGACGAATTTCTTCATTTATTAAAAAAAAAAACCAACCTCAAGACTGGGTTAGACTCTTAGATATTGGAACATTGTTATCATATCTCCCCTAGTCCTTCTTTTCATTGCACTAGACCAGGGGTCTGCAACCTTAAACATGCAAAGAGCCATTTGGACCCATTTCCCACAGAAATGAAAACACCAGGAGCCACAAAACCCTTTCTCTGCTGATTACTTCTTGAGCAGCCACAAAACTAGCATATGTAGTTGAATTAAACTTTCCATTTTCTTCTGAAACTTTTCTTTTCTTGGATTTATCCATGGTTGGCTGACCGGGGGTTGAAAAGCTGAATAAATCGTGTGCCGGCGGGTGTCCCACATTGGCGGTTGTGACGCATATTTTGAGTGACAGGGAGGCGCAACAGAGGAGTGAAAGAGCCACATGCGGCTCCAGAGCTGCAGGTTGCTGACCCCTGCGCTAGACATATCCCTTCCTATAACCATTCTTCATACTTTTTAGCTTTCAGCCCCTAATCATTTTTGTTGTTTTTCTCTGCACTCCTTCTAGAGTCTCAACATTTTTTTTCTTCTTCCGGTGACCTCTAGAACAAAGGTATCCTATAATCTTGGATCATTTTTATTCCATTGCTCTCAAAGCATTTCCAGTCAATGTTACATATTGCAACTCGGAAGAATTTGTATGTCTAGCTAGGGTGTTTTTTTTCCTCTTCCTGGTGAAGAAAGGGCTGGGGTGCATTTATCTGCAACAGATCTGTGTGATGGAAACATTCTCTGCTGCACACAAACACACTGTAACATCTACACCCAGGAGTTAATACATCCAGCCTGGATTCTATTACACCTCTTGCTTAGGTTCTCTCCAAATGAAATACAGCTGCAGTGCCTGTCACACCATCTGAAAGCAGCCACTTAACAAATCTTTGAGTCAGAAACAATTGGGAAGCCCTTGGTGACAACAAATAATAAAGAAACCAAACTCTGCCTCTTGTTGCCCAGCTGTCATCTTTTTTTGATCAAATACCTAATCAGGTATTTATTCCAAACAGGAGTAGTACATTTAGTTTATTTGCAAAATAGGAAATAGGTAATGGAAGTCACAGCTATAGCCACGCTCCTATTGATGAAGGTCACTCCATGGTTCGTAATGCAGAGCTATGTGAAAAGTGCCTCCCCCCTCAAGCATTCAAAGAGTGCTGATGAATCCCGCCTTTTTCATATTTGCTGAGAATAGGTGAAGGCAGTAAGGCTGTAATTGCTCTTATTTATTTTTTTTCAAAGGAGGAGGAAGAGAAGGAAGGATAAAGTGGAGAAGTTGTCTCCCAATCGGGCCTGTTGAAAAGTTCTCTTGAGAGAAGAATATATATATATTTCCATGTGGTGTGGTAGACACCTGTTTCCAATTGTATCTTTGGATCAGAAGATACCCCCACTTGAGGTCTGCAAGGCCAGCCATCCCATATAAAATAAAGAGTCCAGTGCATATGGCTGTCATCTATGCTTTTTATTGTAAATGATTTCTGATCAGCATGTCGGTGAAATTCTTCCTCAAGTCCTGCTTACATCATACATATGGAACTCGGTTTCCACTGTAGGAATTACATGCAGAAGGTGCTTATTTAAACGGCCGGCCACAGGGGAGTCACTCTCTTTGTAAATGGATTTTGGCTCATAAAATGGGGGGGGGGGATATTTTTAAGGTGTCACTAGAGAAGCCCAGTTTTGTAAAAATAATAAAAAAAAATTCATGGCACACAAAAGCAGAATGATTTCCAGTTATAATGCCTTGGTGTAATTTCTTCGCGCTTATTTGGGAAAATGCCTGGCTTGTAACCGCTTGAAGAACTGATCACACGGCCCTTTTAAGGGAAGAGAGTGATGTCCCTGGAGAGATGTCCATTAAAGCTATTTCCCAAATTGCAATTTCAATTGTATCCACATGCATCCACAGTTGTTGAAAAAGGCATATTTTGGAACGTATGAACGGCTGCACTAATTATTTGTTTTGGTTTCATTTTACTAGAAGCTAATGCCCACCTCAGCTAAGGCCCACCATTCAGGCATTAGACATTCTTTCCATAATTCAAAATATCTCTCTTTCAATGTTGCAAATAAGATCCAACAACCTTACAAAGGTCCCATCGCCATGGTTTGATTTCCCTCTAAAAGATCAGGATGTCAGATCCTGCAAAACCAGTTTGAAAATCACAAGGGCTTGATTCGTTTCCAATGTTGTTCAGAGTTCCATGGAAATGGAAGTGAATGAGCAGGTAATGTTATACATAAGAAATAATAAGGCTGGATTGGCCATATGAGAAATGAAATGACCCAATAGTCAATGTGTTTGTCTGGAAGCAGGTTGGCCACAGGGTTTCAGTTGAAACTGGCTTTAGAATGCTATTCTTCCATATCGCTTCCATATCACTACAGTGCCTTCTGCCTGTAGGCAACAGCTAGGTCTGTTTAGCACTTTAGTATCATCTATTTATTTTATTTGTATTCCACCTTTATTATTTTTTCCAAATAACTCAAAGAAGTGAACGTATCCAGCACACCTTCCTTCCTCCTCCTATTTTCCTTATAACAACAATCCTGTAAGGTGAGTTGGGCTGAGAGAGAAGGACTGACCCTAGGTCACCAAGCATTTTTTCATGGCTAAGGCAGGACTAGAACTCCCAGTTTCCAGGTTTCTAGCCTGATGCCTTCATCAGTAGACCAAACTGGCTCTCTTATAATCTATCAATGACATCAGGGAAAATATTAAACATTGGGAAAACCTTGTCTCTTGCCTATGAAATGCGTTGGCCTTCAAACACCATTTTCCACTATGCCACGAAGTTGGGAAAAGCTGGACCTGAACATAGAGATTGTGTTCTCACTGAGATGTTTGCTCGATCTTGTCTTATATCAACTTTCCCCATCATGGCTAGAAGTTTCAGTCTCAATATCTAGGGCAGTGATGGCTAACCTTTTTGCCATCGCGTGCCAAAAGTGGGCAGAGCAGGGGGGGTCACAGGTGCGTGTGCCCACAACCCATAATTCAATGTGCCCCGCCCTCCCACGTATGTGCACGTGACACCCCCCCCACTTCCCCCTGCTTTTGGCACACTATGGCCCGGTGGGCCCAGTAGGCCCGTTTTTCCACCTCCCCAGGCTCCAGAGGCTTTCTAGGAGCCTGTGGAGGGCAAAAACAGCCTTCCACATCCCACTGGAGGCCTTCCAGAGGCCGGAAACAGCCAGTTTCCCGACTTCCGGTAGGACTGTAAGGCCTGAAAATCAGTTGGCCGGTGGGGACATGCGCGCTGGAGTTGAGCTAGGGCAACACTTGCGTGCCCACCAATATGGCTCCATGTGCCACCTGTGGCACCCGTGCCATGGGTTCGCCATCACGGATCTAGGGTGTGCCAAGTTGGGAAAGGCTAGTGCGTGCATCAAGACATCTTGGGCCTGGCATTCTTTTTCACACATGAGCCATGCCGTGTTTTTCTTTCCATTTCCATTATCATTCTTCCAGGGCATGTAATTCCCTTCTCCTTTTTTTAACCTTACCATTTGATCTGTCATCAAGGATTTGTTTACCCCCTTCCCCCTCTTTCTCTTTCAGCCACGATTATCTCAGGGTAATACCCACATGGCCTGTTCTGTAGTCGGCTGGCTTCTTCGGGTAGGTAAAACAAACAAGATCAAAAAGTTACCCAGATAAGCAAAAGTCAAGTGGCCCCTTGAGGTCCCCACTTAACCCATTGCTCTCAGGTGGTTGGATTACGGGGGGGGGGGATCCATGGGTGAAATGGAGTGGTTTTTAAAGCAATTGGGGATGGGGGTTTAATAATAAAAAAACTTTCAACTCAGCCAGTTGGTTGGCTGCCGTGAACAACTACTGCAAAGTGTGTGTATGCGCGTATATTTGTGTTTGTGTAAGAAAGGCAGATGGCAGCACATGCCTGAATTTTTTTTTTAATAAAAAGCCCTCCTCACAATTAAATAACAATCCCCTGGCAAATTTAGTGGACATCCAAAAATTCAAAACAATGAGTAACTTTGCAGTGCAATCCCCCCTGTCTGTCCAAGTACTGAGAAGTTCAAAGCGTAGCAAGACAACTTCTAGTTTCACTTAAATAAGAAAATACTTGAGATTTATGAAAATACCAGGATCTCTGAAAGTACCGCCTTGTCCGAAGAGTTGTACAAACAGAAGAGTGAGATTGCAAACAGCTTTTTCATAAACCAGGGATGAACCATTATAGGGGCATAAAGTCGCATCTACTTATCTTCACATGACATAGTAAAACACATCAATATGTAGACATGTGTACTTATCAGTGTTTTATGCCTATGCAGCTATAAATGGCATGGAATTCAGTAGAGCTTACTTTCCAAAATGTTGAGACAGCAATTCTTTTTTCAAATAATGCTAAGTGTTTGGAGGGGTGCTATCTGTACCTCAGTGTCAGAACTGCTGTATATACTGTATTCATCCCAGGAAGAGTAGGCAAAAATGTGTCATTCCAAAACAGCCAACACATAAAGGTGGTACTTAGCTATAGCCAGGGGTGGGCTTCAAAAATTTTAGCAAGTGGTTCTCTGCCCGGTTGCTGGGTGGGTGTGGCCATGATGGGCATGGCCTAGTCGGCCTCCTGCACCATGGCAGGGGGAGGGGGTTTTTTGCCCTCACCAGGCTCCAAAGATTTTCCTCAAGTTTCCCCAAAATGGCCCTCTGGAAGCTGGAAATTGGCCCATTTCCGGCCTTCCCAAACTTCCAATAGACCCATTTTTCACTCTCCCCGAGCCTCCCCGCATGCCCTGCACTTCCTTGCATCCAAAATGGGCTGCGTGGGGACTCCTGGGAGGGGAGGGGAGGGGTGGGCGTGGCCAGCCAGGAGTGGGATTTGGGAGTTCTCCAAACTGCACAGAATCTTAGCTAGAGGCTCTCCTGAGCCCCTGAGAAACCCCAGCAGCCCACCCCTGGTTATAGCCCATCAATCTAGGTTTGCGCTGACAATGATGCATTAGAAGAAGCCATAGAATAAGCAAGTTACATCTTTCAAGTAACAAGATCTGCAGTTGAAGCAACATCACAATATGAATCAGAAAAGGCTCCAAGTCTATACAATTTAGAATAAATCATCCATTCCTTTATCATTATACCAGTGTTTCTCAACCTCAACAACTTTAAGATGTGTGGACTTCAACTCTAAGAATTCCCCAGCCAGAGTTCATGAAAGGTTGAGAAATTGCATCATACTGTTCCTTTTCCCAGGGAAAATCTATATTCCAATAGTAGAAACTGACATATACTGTAACCAAACACTTTTTCTAGTGGGCCAAACAGGAAACCATGAAGTCTACCTTATCCCTGTGTTTCCTTCCATACAGGGAGTCCTCAACTTACAACAATTCATTTGGTGACTGTTCAAAGTTACAACGGCCCTGAAAAAAGTGAGCTATGACCATTTTTTACAGTTATGACCATTGCAGCATCCCCCATGGCCATGTGATCAAAATTTGGGCACTTGGCAACTGACTCATATTTATGACAGTGTCCCGGGCTCATGTGATCACCTTTTGAGACCTTCTAACAAGCAAAGTCAATGGGGAAGCCAGATTCACTTAACAACTGTGTCACTAACTTAACAATTTCAGTGATTCACTTAACAACTGTGGTCATTAAAATAAGGCAAAATTCACTTAACAAATTGCTCACTTAGCAACAGAAATCTTGGACCCCATTGTGGTTGTAAGTCAAAGACTACCTGTATTTTGGGCACTGCCTGACAATTGCTCTCCAGAGTTTTGCCACTTGAAAATGTTTCTTTCTGACTGAGGTTTTCAGTCATCCAGGTCATAGTTGTCTCAAAGTTGCTTTTTTCAAAACTCCAGTTGTCTTTTGGGGGGAGGGGGAGGAACCACCTTTGAGTTACTTTCTGAACTTCACAATTTCTTCATGCAAAACATGGAATGGTTAATTAAGCCTTTCATGTGTATGGTCCTATGATCCCTCTTTATCAAAAATTACCATTAACCCATTAATTTGGAGGGCCTGAGGTTTAAAACTTCCTCTCCAGGAAGCCCTCCTGTTTTTGGGAGGGAGAACAGAGCTTTAATAGTTCATACCACCAGAATCTCTCTTCCAGGAAGCATCTCATCTAACGTCATCCTCCTTAACCCCAGCATGGGAGAGACATAAGACTCTCAAAAGGTCCTGTTGCCTTTTCTGGGGATTAGAGGCAGGCAGGCAGGATGGAGGAAACTATTTGATGCAGCCTCCTGGCCATGCGGCATAAAAGAGCCTTCTTTTCTCTTTTGAGGAAATAGTTTGATCTTCTTCTCCCTTCTGCAGTTCTGTTTCAAGATTTAAAGGGGGTGATGGTGTTGGGTCTGATTTACTCTATATGGGAGCAAAAACCATGCTTCAGTTGCAGATATGGATAGAGGATATTGGTACATTAGCCTGCCTGAGAAGATGCATATTTTGTGGTCTGAGCTGGCAATTTGTGGAAGCTGCTATCATAACAAGCCTGTCTCTTCCTTTACATCTCTTCTAGAGACACTAATAAGCAAACTGAAGCCAAGGCAATAGCATCGTGATGGTGAACCTATGGCACGCATGCCAGAGGTGGCAAACAGAGCCCTTTCTGTGGGCACACACGCTGTCACCAGCTGCCCTTCTGGGTTCTGTTGCATGCATGCATGCCAGATAGTTGATCCTTTGCTTGCAGGCACATGCCAGAACCCAGAAGAGAACAACTGGCCAGTGTGCATGCACGTGATGGAACCCAGAAAAGAACAGCTGGCCGGTGCACATGCAAGTGAAGGCATGCGATGGAACTCAGAAAAGAGTAGCTGGCCGGTACGCATGCATGCGATGGAACCTGGAAGAGAGCAGCTGGCCAGTGTGCATGGCACTCAGTACCAAAAAGGTTAACCATCACTGCACTAGCATGTAACACAAAAAGCTTGTGCTGAGATATTTGGCATCAATGCAATAACTTGTGGAATATTACTTCCGGTGCATTTCATGTACAAAGATTATTTCAAAGTTTTTTATTTCTCTGTCAGTTTTTAAAACTCCAGTTTGAAAGATTGTTTAACAAATTATACAGGCGTACAGTAACATTTGCCAAATGCAGACTACCTTCCAGCCAGTATTTATTTATATCATAGCACAACCACAACTGCTAAATAACTGGGTCTAGGTCAGTGGTAGGCAAACTTGGCTCTTTCACACCCTGTGGATTTCAACTCCCAGAATTCCTAAGACAGCCAA